>JAHBCN010003671.1:0-72187 GCA_019359885.1 Listronotus oregonensis | reverse complement strand
GATGGCCTTATTCGTCCGGATGGTTTTTAGTGATTTTACAATTAAAGAAGATCTTTTGAAGTTTATTTCACTAAAAGGACATTCTACTGGACTGTATTTGTTTTCTCATTTCAAAAATCTTATTTCATCTGAGAAAATTCCAATATCGAAAATGGTAGGCTTGACAACCGATGGTGCTCCAGCTATGGTGGGTTATGATAAGGGTGGCGCTATGTGGTAATGATGGAAGTTTTCCACAATTTCTCAGTTACCACTGTAATATACATCAGCATGCATTATGTGGAAATTTTCTCAAAATTAAACAACGTTATGAAATTGGTGATAAAAATTGTGAACAAGGTTAGAGCTCAAGCGTTACAAAGAAGACTATTCAAAACCTTGGCCGATGAAATTGACTGTCAATACGAAGAGCTACTTCTTTACTCTGAAGTCCGATGGTTGAGCAGAGGACGAGTGCTGAAACGTTTTAAGAACGCCATAATCAAGTTTTTCAAACAGCGCGATAAACCGATTCCGGAACTGGAAAATTTAATCTGGCTTGAAGATTTTAGTTTTCTTGTGGACATCACACAAAAATTTAATGAGCTTAACTTGCAGCTTTAGGGAAGAGACAAAGAACTAGCGGAAATGATTTCTAATATTAACGCATTTATCAAAAAACTTAAGTTTTGGAAACAAAACCTAAAAAACCGCAACACCAAGCATTTTCCTATTCTTTCAGAAAAGATATCTCAAAATTTATTAAAACCTTATGACAGTAAATTTCCGAAGAAAATAGTCTCTAACTTAAAGGAGGACTTTAAAAATCGTCTCCAGAATTTCAATAAAATTGCAATTTGTTGTTTCATCCTTCATGGAAATCGATATACAACGGTTTGCAACTTGTGTTATGAAGAACTTTTGCGAAGACATCACTGCAACAGAAATGGAAGTGATCGCGTTTCAAAATGACTTAGCTTTAAAATCTTTGTCTCAAATACAAAATGTAACTGGGCTTTAGTTAGTAAAAACAAATATTCAGTTATATGTCGTGTTTCCTTAAAAGTTAAAGCGTTGTTATTTTAGTTATGTTGTGTGAATCTTCTTTTTACAATATGAAGTTAATTAAGAACCAATACCGCAATCAACTTACAGATGAACATTTGGATAATTGTATTTAAATGGACTTTAAAAATAAATCAATTTTATAAGGAATTAAACTTTTACAATAGATATTTTCGTTTTTTGTGATTAATATTTCCGGATCAGACTAGCTCTTTATAATAATACATATTATGTATGTTACGGATAAAGTGTTTACTTAGCTAGTTTATAATCTATAGCTAGGTAATATAAAAACTATGCAAATGTCCGGTTAATTCCTTTCAGATATCTGGTTTTTTTGATAAAAAAATCATTTTTTCTTACCAGAAATAACCAATCAATATTCGTAGCTAGTTTGTGGAAAAGATGATTTTTAATCAAAGTATCCAGACAGTTGGATAAATTGGATACTATTCGTCTAGTTTATAAACTAGCTAACTAAACACTTTAACCGTAACATATGTAAAAAAGTATAATATTTTAAAATATTATACAAATATCTTTGTTTTGGAGAAAAACCATATAATTTTCTATTTACTTTTTACTGTTTTATCATAATTTTACCTCAAAACTTTAACCTGGTGTAAAGTTTATCCTAAAAGTTATTATTGGTTTAATACTGATATATAACCAGCCCCAGCGTAAATACTGCAGTTGTATTCCGCTATGGCACCTGCAGAACAATATTTAATAAAAGCCATCGGATGAAAATTATTCATGGGATGCTATGCTCAAAATTCAATTATTACAGCTGTACGTGCACGAACACTATTTATTTCCGTCATATTGCAATATTACCAAAGTTTTTGATTGCTTTACAGGAAGTTTTATACCGAGGATATGACGAGTAAATAAAAATTGAATTTTATTCAACTTAGAGTAAAAATAATTGTTTATTATTATTTTACATTTAAAAAAACCGAATTTATTTAAATCCTGTTTTTGGTGCCTCTAAATATTATTCTAGAGAAACTGAAGCACGACTTAATTTTCTAAAACTATTTGTACAAAGTATATCTCTAACCCTAGTCCATAATAGTCTCAGAACCAGGTTAAAGCAGACAACACTTATTTTAACAAACCTTTAACTCCGTCCAGTAAGTCTGTGATACCCACTAAACAAGACATGGGGACTGTTGAGTATTTTATAATTATGTATGTTACTATGTTCTTGTTTACCAGCCTGGCACCTTTACCTATTGTCATTGTCATTCTAATAATTTTAAAATATAAAGTTATTTTAAAAACTATTTTATTATTTAATAATTAAACATGGCGCAGTCGGTATAGAACTTAATTTAAAGTAAGTTATTTGAGAAGATGGAATTTAATAAGCCCTGCGGATTAAGCCTTAGCGGCAATATTTCTGGAAATTTTCAGAGTTTTAAAGAAGAGGTTTCAATTTATTTTTTGGCTACAGAAACCAGCAAGAAATCCAAGGAAGTTCAAGTGGCCCGACTTAAAAATCTTTTGGGCGCTGAAGCTCTAAAATTATACAACTCTATCTCAAATTTGCCCAAACAAGATGAGTCAGTAGAAAGTATATTTGATGTTCTGGAAAAATATTGTACGCCAAAGAAAAACGAAACTATGTCATTATTTAAGTTTTTGAGCCGAAAACAATATGATACAGAACCTTTTGATAATTTTTTTTTCTGAATTAAAGTATCTTGTTAAAGAATGTAATTTTAAAGATCAAGAAAAAAGATGTTAAAGGCTCAAATAATTTAGAATTTCATCTAAATCTATACAAGAAAAATATTGAGAAATGATCCGACTTTGGAAAATGTTATAAGTTGCTGTAGATCTGCAGAATTGGCCAATAAAAATATGAAATTAATCAATGATGTTGGAAGTTCCAGCTGTGTTACAGTAGAAGACGTAAAATCAAAGAAGATAGTAAGAAACAAGAATTTTGGCAACATAAAATCTTCCTGTTTCCGATGTGGTGGTATTCATAACTTTGGAAGTTGTCCAGCAAATGGCAAAACATGTACAAAATGTGGTCGCATAAACCATTTTGCAGTCATGTGTAAAAGTTATCAGCGGAAAAAAGATATAAATGAAATTAATGAACCAATTGCAAGTGAAGAAGAGTTTTTTTAAATGGATTCAATTTTAACGGTAAATTCTCTAGAAAAATCAACCATTTGGTATAAAGACATTGAAATTGAGGATCAAAAAATAAAATTTAAATTGGACACTGGATCACAGGTTGACATTTTACCATATAATTATGTAAAACAGGTTGGTTTACAAAACAAAATTAAAAATACTAACATTAAATTAGAAGCCTACGGGGGTTTTCCTATACATATTCTTGGGGAAGTTACTGTAAAATTGAAATGAACTAGGTTTTTTCTTGTAAATTTTGTAGTTTTTAAAAAAATAATTCAGGTCCAATATTAGGATTAAAAACATGTGTTAATTTAGGGCTGATCAAACGAATTGATTCTATTTGTCAAATTGATAAAAATAAGCTTGTTTCTGAATACAATGATGTTTTTGAGGGTCTGGGTTGTTTTTCAGATATCTGTAAAATAAAACTTAAATCTGATGCGACCCAGTTGCAAGTTCTGCTCGAAGAATACCCATTAAAATAAGAGAAAAGTTTAAACGAACTCTTACTTATCTTTCAGAAAAAACCCGGCCTTATCCTATGAAAACGGTCCTATCCACTTTCTGTTTAAAGCCAGGGAACCCTTTTTACCCTTTTTCCTATAAAGGCGGTTCTGTCCGCCTTCTGTTTGGATTCAGGGAACCCTTCCTAAGCACCTGTTTGTTCGGGATGGATTAGTCCTTTCCCGTGAACTTTAGGGGCACCTTACGAAACGGATCCACCCGTTTCGGTCGACGCACCTTTGTCTGCTTGTGACCTTGAGTGGCACCTCTCAAAACGAATTTATCCATTTCGGTCAGCGCACCTTTGTCACTTTTTTTCTATGTTTGGAGCTAGGGAAGTAATAGTCCACCACGGCAGAGCCCCGCATTACCGCAGTAAGGCTAGATACTCTGAGAGGTCGCCCTGTATCTCAGAGGAACCGTTGAAGACACCTATTTAAGGCACAGGATGTCATTCACTCATCAGCACGGAATGCTAACACCTTGAGTTAAAGCCTTGTGTTCATCTTAGCTTCGGATCCCGGTCCACACGGTGGCAACAAGAGTTGCCGGTTATCGGCATGTTCCAAAAGATCCTACTGGGCCCAACCACACCGACGATTTGTGAACAGAGCGGTTGGGTACTATAATTAAAACAGAAGTATTATAGAAATATTACAAGTAAAATAATTTAAACTCCTATTTATAATTTTAATTAATTTATCCCACTCTCCCAAAGTCGTAATTATAACATCAATATCAGTAATTATTTGATTTTAAAATTAATTGTCATTTTCGGAATCGCCTTCATCATGTGACACGTTTCCATCATCCACGGGATCAGTTTCTATAAAAATGGAATTAAAATTTATAAATTGAGCATAGCACAAAGAAGTTCGAAGGTTTATCGAAGGCCAATGCTGTAGAACAAAATGGTTTACGCGTGGAGGGAAGCGGGGGTACACTATATATCTAGCATTTGGAAAAATGTCCGGCCCACTATGAAAATAACTGTCTTAAAGGTTCCCTTATGATTCTGCGCAGTAACAAAATTCCACGAAATTTTGTAATTTGTTGCCTACCTACACGCTCAACCAGTGTGTAGGTAGTGTATACTTTGGACAGAGCCGGAGACCGTTTTCGTGTGCAACGGCGAGACGCGTATGAAACAATACCCATGCTGTACCGTCGTCATTTTATCAACCCTTCCAAGTGAATTACATGTTTCCAACCAACAATGTTGCGCAAAAAAATATAAAAAAAAAACGGTGAAAGTATAGTTAGTTTGAATTTGAAATATGGAAGTCCGGACCTGACCTACTATTCATTGCGCAAACTTCGCAGGGCCTTTTCCCGTATTCCCGCTGCCCTCCACGCGTAAACAATTTTGTTCTACGGCATTGACCGTCCACAAACCTTTAAACTTCCTTGTGCTAAGCTCAATTTATAAATTTTAATTCCATTTTTATAGAAACTGATCCCGTAGATGATGAAAACGTGTCACATGATGAGGACGATTCCGAAGATGACAATCAATCTTAAAATCAAATAATTACTGATATTGATGTTATAATTACGACTTCGAGAAAGTGTTAAATTAATGTTTTTTTTTTAATAAATTAAAATTTTGTTATAAATTAGTTAAAAATGTGAATAAGAGTTTTAATTATTTTACTTGTAATATTTCTATAATACTTTAGTATTAATTATTGTCTTAAAATGGGACTATTTTCCTGTTTGCCCATCTTTATACCAGTAAATCTGCTTATTTACGTGTATACTCATATAATTTTTTAAATTTATTTTTCTATTATTTATTGGCAAACAGATTATAAGGGTGTAGAAATTAATATTATGCACGTCTACCGGGTTTTTGAAACCGGAAAAAATGTCTGCCATAATTAATATAAGTTCAAAACAGTTTAAAAAAAACATATAAATTTCAGATTTGTTAATATACTTTCGAAATCAAAATTTTTCGGAATCTTTAAAAGTGTCTGCCGTGACGTCAGAACCGCTAAAATTGTCTGGCATCATTATTTTTCAAATACAGTAAAGTTATATAATAAAATAATAAAACGGCAGCCCTATTAACATACTTTTGACATTAAGCCGATTTTTATACCTGTCACACCTAAGGGACCCTGTAGGCACCGCGGCCGGGCTTAGCTAGTCCCCATATGTCTTGTTTAGTGGGTATAACAGACTCACTGGACGGAGTTTAAGGTTTAGATATGTGTTGTCTGCTTTAAGCTGGCTCTTAGACCATGAGAATTTGTTGAAAAGAGTACTTTATTAAAACTTCACATATTAAAATTAACTTTTAAAGTTTTTAAAGCTTTTTATATTTAGATAATGGATTAAGTAGTCTGTTACTTTTCGATAATACATATTAACGTTGAATAATGAAATACATTACTTTGTATTCGATAACTCTTGTTTTTTATAAAAAGTTGTGACTGAAATTCCGTAAAATAACTATATTTTTAAACCAAATTAGTTAAACTAATGGGTACATCTTTTTATTAGGGGTCACTCATTAACTACGTGAGGCGATTTTTTAAAATATTTTGACCACAAAAATCGATAGAAAAATTCTTCTAAGCAAAAATGTTGTATGCATTTTTTTGTAAAATGCATACTTTTCGAGTTATTCGCGATCAAAAGTCGGCGTTTTTTGTCGATAAAATTAACGTTTTTAATCGTTTTTTTTGCAAATAACTCGATAAGTGTGCATTTTATCAAAATAAACGGTAAATAACAACATTGTAGCTTTTGAAAAAACAAATAAATGGTTTTTTTTTTGTAATTGCTGTGGGACCAATATAAACCAAGTTGTGGTTTGTTAAAGGTTAGCTGTTATTTATCAAACACAAAATTTCAAAGTTTTAAAGGAAAATAACGCAAAATCTACGTATTTTTTAAGAAAAACTAATAATAACCTTTTTGAAGAATTTGCAAAGACCATTTAAAAAAAAGGTATGTATCACAAAGGTTGTGTGAGTTACGATTAAACTAAAGTTAGACCATAATTTTTTAAGTGCAAAAATCTTCGAAAATAACCCCTAATTATAATGTGTCGTAGCCCCCTTTCAATTCTCTTTATCTGGGTATTATAAATAGGTTTTAAAATTTAAACCGATTTAAATAGCCTTATTTTGAAAAAAAATGGAGCTGCAAGTGAAAATCAATTTTTAGAATTTTATTAAAAAATGATCTTTTCTTGAAATAACTCGAAAACTAAGGGAGATACGTAAAAATTACTTAGTAATTAAATTGTAGCTTTTTAAATTACAAACATTTCTTTTTTTTAATTTACTGTATGACGGAAATTAGGCGTTTAAAACGCATGTGTATAGACGAGCACTACCTTGTTTCAGCCCTTTAAAAAAGTAAGTTTTAATATATAGGACCTTATAGCTCTTGAAAAAACCAACAAAATGGTTTTTTAAAGAAATTTTTATCACAAAAAGTGAAGAGAGCCTAAAAAACCAATTTGGCGCTTGCTAAAAGCGATTCGACGCATTTCGTAATCGGTATTATGAAAAGTAGCGAACGTGGAAATATTAATTTCCAATATTCTCAGAAAAAGCTGACTCTAACAACTATTTTTATGAGATTTCAATAAAATTTTCGGTGATTTTGCAGTAGGAATAGGTAATAGAAAGACCGAAAGGTCAATAAATACAAGAAAAATATGTATAACCTAGTTAAAGTACTGACAATATATGTCACATATTTAAATTTTTCCCATCTGCCAGGGAACAGCCCCCACAAGTGACACGAAATAATCGCAGATTGCATTTAGGACACTGTTGGCAGACAAAGTTCCTCTTACTCCTTGTTGCTGTTGTACATTTTTTTTATCTTGGGACAGTCCACGGAAACTAATGCCTAAGTACAAACGTACCGTGGGTGTGTCAAGTGTGGTGAGTAGTAGTGTAGTCTTGACATTCTAGGGATGAAGGAACAAAGAAAGCGGGAAGTTCGGTGCATCTCTAACTGAACTATAAAGGGATGCATAAAAGTTGCACTACGTGTTGTCCTGTTGGGAGCTGCTCAAAAGTAACGCCTACAAGATTAAACGACTCTTTGTACTGCAGAACTTGGCCGCTCATATGTAACGAATGAGCATTGGCAGACGTTTTTCGCGACAGGGAACATAACTGTGTTTTCGAGGCATTAAACTGAACTGGCGCCTCAATCCAAGATAAGTTTGAGGTCTTGTGAAAGAGATATCTGCATTGACCTGCGCTTGTTTTCCAAATCAGAATTACATGGTGGCTTAAGAAATTTAATACTAGAGCGAAGCCCTATCGTCAGCAAAACTATGAATGGGATTGATTGTAAAAGAGAGTAGATCGTTAAGGTGTAGGAGAAACAGCGTGGGTGCCAGCACTGAGCCCGGGGACCCCAGCATTAATTTGGTAGAAAGTAGAAACTGAGAGTCAAGAGCAAAGCTTAGGTGGAAGACCTAAGAAGGAAGTTTGTTAAGAGACCCATCATGCCAGACCTGATCAAAAGCTTTGGATATGTCAAGAGCAACGATCTGGGATTCACCAAGAAACTTAAGGCTTGTTCCAGTTGTGTGAGACAAAGGAAAAAAGAAGGAAATGACGGAATCCATACTGTCTATAAAAAAAAAAGACCTTGTTTTTTTCCAGATACTTTAAGTTTTGGGGAAATTTAAAATGAATTTTTCCATTACTTTGCAAACAACGGAAGAAGAGATATAGGTCTATAATCAGAAGGGAGAGTTTTGCATCCTTTATGTTTTTTTTAGTATGAAGAAAAAAAGAATACCCCCTATCTGTTTGATTTTAAAAAATTATATCGGACATTTTATGAGAAACAGGGACGACTGTTGGAAGAGGAAGATTTGAGGATCAAGCGTAGAATTGGCAGAAAATTGTTTGGCAAATAGTTTGGCTTTTCTTTAGAAATTTGTGCGGAAGTTTTGACTAATTTTTTTTAAAAGGACCAGAAGGCTTTACTGCCATTGGGAGCAAGAGATAACTTTATCTTTATCCGATTGTTATAACGGTCTTTTGCTTCTGAGAGTCTGATTATACTGATTTCTTGCTTCGATGCCAGCCTGTCGATTTTCGGGCTTGAATTTTTAAAAGTCTGGCTTTGTTACAGATTAAAAAAAACTACGGTTTGTGATTTGAAGTTATGGGGTTTTTTTTAGTGTAGGGAATAGGTCTCATTGCCTAGTTAAATTGTTTCGTTAATTTGTTTACATATTTCGGAAGGATCGAGTAAAAAAGCGGTAGGATCCCAAGGGTAGCTGGCAAGGAGATCTCTCGGGACCATCCCAGTCGGCCGAGTCGTAGTGCCAGACGGTTCGTGGCGGCATGCGTTCAGTGCCTCAGAATGTGTGGGTATGATACGGTGACCAAACCATGGTCAGAGCGCCCAAAGGGGAGCAGTTACTGATGCACGGTAGGTTTTTCCAGGGCAACTGCTTTTTCCGTCTAAATAATACGTTATTTAATTTTTTTTTTTCTCATAAAAAAAGTAATTTAGGCACTAAAAAAAAAAAGAAAATCCTATTTATTCTTGTTTTGTCTTTAGAAATTTTTTTATATCTACTTATATCTTCTTTAATTGAAAAGAAAAAATATTTAAAGTAATTGATCTCTTCCAACAGATACAAAGAACCCCTAATTAATAATATCAAAATTTTAAAAAATTTTTTTACTTCTCACGTCCGTATTATAAAATCCACTTGTTCGCAAATCCTGCATTTACATTTCACAATGACACCTGCAGTATAATATTTAATAAACCCATTCAATGGGAATTATTCATTGGACTCCGACGCTAAAAATTTAATTATTACAGTGACGTGGAGAAACAATATTTATTACCATAAAATAATATTATTACTTTTTTGATGACTTTTCACAATTTTTTATGTTCAAATTTGTATGGATTTTAAAATTTTTTTCTTAATTCGTTAAAATTTAGAATTTGTTCCTTTTCCCCCCAAATGAAATTTTTCTACCGGGAGTCCGGGAAAATGTGGGAAATTTTTTCGGAAAAACACGTAAAGTTCATATAAACTATTTCCTGGGTTTTTTTTGAAGATATTGGCTCTTAAAGAGCTCAATTAGAATCAAGTTTTTTAGACATAATTATTGAACCACGGGTATATTCCAATTTTTTTTTTAATAAGATGTAATACCATGTATCAAAAAACCGTTTAACATACGAATATTATTCCAAAAAATATACCAGTCATTTTCAACCAGATGCTTTATTTCGACATTGTTAATATGGTAACCAGAAAATTTTTTCTCGAAAATTTATTACCCACATAAACATGTACACGTAAAATGAATAAGTGGAAATTTTCCGGTACATGACAGCTATCATATAATTAGACAATAAAAAAAATTTTTATGCAATAATTATTTTTATGGGGGAGGCACTTTGTATCGTATGGGTTTTTTTTATTTTCCCCCGTGCCCTAGAAAAATTTAAAAATTATATCAGATAAACTATTATATAAAATTAATCGATTTCGTACAATTTTTTTTAAAAGGTTTCAGGGAATTGTCAACATTGACTAAAAATGAAAGTAAATACGTTCGTATTGAGGCCTGTTCGATTTTCCCGTGCCCTAGTATAATAAAAAAATATAATATCAGATAAATTTTTATATAAAAAATTTATTGATTTCATACAATTTTTTTTCTGGGTTTTTGGAAATATCAAAATTGATTAAAAATGAAAGTGGATGTTTGTAAAATTTGGAAAAATTTTTTTTTTTTCCCGTTCTCTAGTGAAATAAAATTTATAGTATCAGATACATTATTATACAAAATAATTGATTTCATATAATTTTCTTAAGAGGTTTCTGTGAAATGTCAATATTTACTACGAACAAAGTCAGCAAAAATATATAACTATACCTATAATACATATATTTTCTTTGTAAATATAATTTTTGGTATAAAAAATTTTTTTAAGATCCCCCACGTACTTAATTAATTTCGGAATTTGTCTTGTAAAGAATTTTAAAGAAAATTATCCCTCGTCCTTCCTTCGTGATGATTTAAAAAAAAAAAACATGTACTCAAAAATTTCCGGCAAAAATTCATGCGCTAGGGGGTTTTTGTGATAATTTAACGGAACTTAATGGTTTGGAGAGGAGGGGAAAATGCACTGGGGCCCGGGGCCACTATAGGATGAAGGAATGAACAAAGTGGGAAGTTCGAGCCACCTTAAGGTAGACTGTAAAAGGGGTGCAATAGAATGAAACACGTATTGTTTTTTTGAGGGCTGCAAAAAAAGGAATTATACTGGCTCATTCTTCGGAGTAGAAAGGGTCAAAATAGCTACAAAAAAAGCGACAGAAGCTTTTCTAAAAATGTGGGATCATTAAAATAGCGAAAGGCTCTTCTATGGATAAAATCAAGAATGGTAAAGTGAGTGGATTTTTAAAGTTTTTTTTTTTTGCTTAAACTAGCAACAAAATCATCCTCACCTTAAGCGACTTTTTAGGGACAACTTTTTCATATATTTTTTTTTTTAAAATCCCCCAATAATGTCAAATTTGGCATATTAAAAAATTAGAAACATGCTAATTTTTAGTGTTATTTAAATTTGTTTCTTAGAAAAAGACGCTGGTAAGTATACAGAGTGTTCAAAAACATATGCCATCAATAATGGGATATTCCTTGTTCAAAAATTATTTTAGCAGGGTCCCAAACAGTCGAGTGACTGATGGGGATCTCAAAACCGTAAGAGATAAGAGTCGGTTAAATTATGGCAAAGTTTGTATTTGCGTAACTAGCATGTCCACTTTAGAAAGTTACAAATTCCTAGTATTTCCGGAGATACCCGGAAAAACCGAAATTTCCGGGGATTTTGTTTTTTATTTTTTTCGAAGTTATTTAAAGAGATATGGAAAAACAAAAGACACTTTTGTGGCCACTTTTGAAGCTCTACAAAACAGAGTTAAGAGTTTTTCCAAAACCGACTTTTTCGTTTTCGTTAAACCATCATCTACTTTTATATACAAATTCTAAGTTTCTGGTTTAAAAATAATTGCTTTCAAAGTTCAAACTTTGACATCGTTTAGAAAAAAATCTGCCAAGTTTTGACACATATGTTATATGAGACCCAAAAAAGGGGCCTTATTTTAAAACAGAAAGATTTTTTTTTTATGATTTTCATTTTTTTTTTTAAATCGTATTTTTTTTTTTTTTTTTTTGCTATTATTATGGGCCAGAGGTGTATATTTTATTTTTACAATTATTTGGTCATAATGGTTTTGGGATAAAATAATTCGTAATTCGGTGCATGATATTTATTTTCTGTGAATTAGGTCGATAAATTTAACAGTTTTTAAAGGGAATACCTATTTTAAAATTGCGTGGTACGAAAAGGGTTTGTTAAGTTTCACTTTTTTGTACAACGCAAGTTCAACATTCGAAATCTCAAATGCCGTTCCTTTTTTTATATACAATGGTCATGCACCATATTAGAAATATTATTACCAAAAAGGTATGCTAAAAACCGGAAAAAAATAAATAAAATCCCCAAAGTACGCTACTGGTCCATAATAATAACCAAAGTTTATCCCCAAAAAAGTGTAATTCGGTCAATGTTCTGACTATACCCAGTTGCATTCAAATCGAAAAACCGGGATTTGAGAGAAAATGAAAAATTTTTTTTCCCATCCTGTATCTTAAAAATAAGACTGTTTTGGAGCATTGGAACTATGATAATATACCATTCTTGTCTTATTTTTGGCCAAGACATCTTTCATTAAGCAATGGAATATATTTATAAATCACTCATAAAGGCCACCTTCCTTAAGTTTTGATCTGTTAACCGATTCTCGGGATGCCACCCCTGTCTGTGATAAAAAAAGTAAGAAAGTACCTTGCAGACCATTACCGGAAATAAAAATGTTTCAGCTTTGTTCTACGAATATATATCTGAAATTTATACATACAAATTGTGGAATCTTTATCCCCAATTTGTAGGTATCTCACCCTTTAGAAATGATTACGGCTGAAACAATAAATTGTCCGTAGCTTGCCTCTAAACGCCCCGAAATATTCACATAAAATCGCCATTTTATGGTCGTCCAGAGGCTAATCCGGCATCCCTTTTCTTTCCTTTATTGGAAAATGCTTTCACTTTTGTTTTAAAGAGACCCACGTTCGAATATATTGCTGCAGTTGCGAGGTCTGTGCGAAATTATCCGCCGCTAAAACGTGCGTTTTACGAAGAGATGTCTGAAAGTTATGTTTTTAATGTGAACAGTGGCGGAAAGTGTATTAAAATATATTTTTTTAATATTTGTAGGAATTAAATAATAATATAAACCGGGGTTGTGAGTCAGGATGTGTGCTGCATTTAAATACTTTTTTAAAATTAACTTCTAACTAGTGGCGGTGTTTTACACAGGGTATTTCCTAAGTAATGTTAAATATTTAATGGGGTAATTCCTCAAATATTTTTATGACAAAATGTTCTTATTAATATACAATGATTTACAGCTTAAATGATGTAGTAACTATTAAAATAAAGTAACTTTTCTCCAAGGCTTAATAATTATTTAAAGATCACGACATATTGAAATTTAATTAACTTAAGTCTTCTAGACACGTGTTCAATAATATTTTACTCTAAATATGCAATCATCTAATTAACAATAAATAATTAATTAATTAAAGTACGATTTTAAGCTCATAGCTTAAAATGATGCAGCTTAAAACATCACAAACTTATCAATTTGAGATTTACATAGTAGGCGTTGCATTAGTTTTTTTATCTGGAGCCTAGTACCAACGTACCGTGGTGTCTAAGTGTGGTGAGGGAGTTTGTTCACGCGGGACTTAAATATTTGGAGATTAAGAGGAGAAGGAAAACTTCTGTAGGCAGCAGGTTGCACAATCTTGACACTCTAGGGATGAAGGAACGAAGAAAGCGGGAAGTTCGGGGCTTCTCTAACTGAACTGTAAAAGGATGCATAAAAGTTGCACTACGTGTTGCTCTGTTGGTTGCCGCCAGAGAAGGAATTATACTGGCCAATTCCTCTGAGCAGAAGCCGTGAAAATACCTATAGAAGAGCGACAGATCCCCTACAGCTCGACGGTGGGCAAGAAGAGGAAGCCTTTCTGTGAACGTTGGATCATTAATAAGACGAACGGCTCTTCTTTGAATGGAGTCCAGAATGCTAAGTATTGTAGGGGACGCCATTCCCCAGACATGAGAACAATATTCTAAAGAGGGTCTGATTTGGGATACGTACAGAGTGTACAGATTGGAAGAAGAGAAATATTTCCTGGCTCGGAAGAGGAATCCAAGCTTTTTTAAAGGTGCCGAGGCTATGGATGTAATGTGTTTGTGCCAGTTGAGGTTATTTTTAAAAGTAACGCCGACAAGATTTAACGACTCTTTGTTCTGCAGAACTTGGTCGCGCATATGTAAGAGATGAGCATTGGCAGACTTTTTTCGCGACAGCGAACATGACTGTGTTTTCGAGGCATTAAACTGAACAAGATTTTTGCGCCCCAATCCAAGATAAGTTTGAGGTCTTGTAAAGAGATATCTGCATTGACCTGCGCTTGTTTTCTAAGTCAGAATTACATGGTGGCTTAAGAAATTGAATACTAGAATGGAGGGTACTATCGTCAGCATAACTATGAATGGAATTGATTGTGGAAGAGAGATGATCGTTAATGTGTAGAAGAAACAGCGTGGGTGCCAGCACTGAGCCCTGGGGCATCCCAGCATTAATTTGGTAGAAGCTGGAGGACTGACCATCTACCCTAACTGATATACGTCTATTAGAAAGGAAACTGGAAAGCCAAGAGCAAAGCTTAGGTGGAAGGCCGTAAGAAGGAAGTTTGCTAAGAAGCCCAACATGCCAGACCTGATCGAAAGCTTTGGATATTTGATTGAATTGTTTTTAATTGGTTTAAGATTTCAGAGCAGATTTTTAGCGAGTAATACAAAATTATTTAAGAGTGGGTCCTCAAACAACAATTTCTAAAGAAATTTAGTTATTATCCACTACAGAAATGGATATAAATACCGAAACATATCCAATAGGGTAAATAAAGTTCATCAACCATCCAGCACATTATTGAACGTTACCGGAAGGAAAATAGGACTGAAAATAAATTGGGGGTAGCCAGTGGCGTAGTGAAGTAGCCAGTGCGTAGAAGTAGTCATGGGGCCCTGGGGCAAAATTTTTGGGGCCCCTCCTGAGTTTAATTAAAAATAAAAAATATACGCAAAAAAAAATCATATTTAATATAAGCAAACAATAAAAATTTGTACCTAACTAAAATAAAAAAAATATTCTTTTAAAAAAAAATTAGTACACATGGATAACCAAATATGATACAACAAAATAATTTAAATATATTTAGGCAATAGGTACATAAAATATAGTAAACCAAAATAACATTCAAAATTTCTTTTTCTTGCTTTTGTATGTGCAATCTCAATAATTGTCTCTTTTAAATCGAGATTTTTGGCTTCGTCATTCTCTATAGATAATAAAGTCAGGCCACTTAATTGACCTTGGCCTGTAGTAGACCTAATAGTTTTAGCTTACTAAAAGATCTTTTAACACTAGTGGTTGTTATAGGCAACATGAAAAATAAAAGAAACATACGGTATATTTCGATTAAGTCACTTTCAAGTATGCAATACTTAACTGTTAAATCTTCTTTAGGGTCTGTTTTACAAATATTTTTTTAAATTAATGTATTGAAACACTAGCTTATTTAAATCAAATATTTCGGAATATTTGTTGTAAAAGTTTCAAATGCACGTTTCGACAGAAGTTAACATTGTTTTTGAAATAAGCAAATCGAATAAATTAAACATTTTTTTTTCATGCTCTCTAATCTGTTAGAAATTTGTCCCAAAACACGGTCAGTAACTAAATTAAAAACATTGATTTTAAATAAAATTTCCGTATTACTAAATCTGTAATCACCTAAAAGTTCATCAGAATGTTTTTTTTTACTTTTAGTTGACGTTTCTGCTTAAATTATATTTTAATAATTTGTTGGCCAGGTTCACAGCTTCTTTCTTTACAACTTTATAAAATGATCTTAATAGGGTTAGCCACTTTTCCACTTTTTCTAAAACAGCTATGGATTCACTTAAATCAATACTTTCCTTTTGTAGAACTTTTGAGACCAAATTAGCTTGTGTAAGGATTTTATATAACATTAATGAAACAAATACAAATTTTAAGTTACACATTTGTTTCTTAATGGGAGAAGCTTCTTTTCTTTCATCATTTTTGTGTCATTGTAACTCTATTTCTGTCAGGGATTTAAATTATTAAGAAAACAATGCTTAACAGCAGTGAAAGAAGAGATTCTTCCTGACCAACGAGTTGGATTTAATGTTTTTAGAGGCGTTTTTGACTCACTGCCAAAAGATGCTTAAAGGTCCCATCTTTTATTATTTAAGCCAAGAAAGGAATATTTATTGTGCAATGTGGCAAAATATTGCGAGACCTCTTTGCAACAATTTACGGCATTGTTAATAATCAAATTTATACTATACTATGACTTGCACAATGTATAAATTCGGCATTTTGTTAAACTCACTCAGATGGAGATGGCGGTAGCCGCTTTTACCTAATTAATTAAATTGATAATAATTGAAGACCTTGGTGGAAAAACCGGCCAAGTCCTAAAATCAAAATTTGTGGAAATCGAAAAGCATAACTGGATATACCTGATTTTTGTCCCAGAAGGTATGGTCAGCCATGTCCTTTGAGCATTTCAAACCATTAATATACGTCGGACTTGTTTGATTTTTGCACCAATCGATTAAGAGAGGTTTAAAGCGTAGTTCATATACTTGCGAAATGCGATTTACGAATTACGAATTCGCAAAATTTTTCCGCCGTTTTTTTTTGGTATTTCATAGCGCTGCGACTGAGAATTTTTTAGGGATTTAGTGTGGAACTGTTGGCAAGATGCAAGATGGAAGTATTGACAAGAGTATTAAGTATTGACGCTCTGTATTGACGTTTTAATTAATTTCCCTTCTTTAAAACTTTTTTGTGTTATTTATAATTAATTTTTTTTACAATATTGTATCTTATGCTAGGTTTTTCTCTGTGTATTGTTTTAATAAATATTTATAATGTGTTGGTCGTCAGTGAATAATAAGGATCAAGTTGAATATTTTTACTGGTGAAGGAAAAGGGCTATTGCATTTACTGACCTTCATATTTGCCTCTTATAAGGTGGATTTATTAAAACAAACAACAACAAAAAATAGAATATACGTTATTCCCATAAAGTCTTTATACAGGCAAATAACATAAAATAAAAATAAAAAATTACATTAAAGATCACAAACTTATTTTAACCTTTGAGCATATACTTATAAAGGAAGCCTTGCTACTAGGCAGAAAGCGAGAGCGACAGAAGAATTACAGTATAACCTTTCTCTCTCGCTTCCACGTGCTCATTGGTCGGTGGAAAGGGTATATCTCACTCGTCGTGCTGATTCGTCAACCGGTCCTCCTCGACCAATTAGCACGTTGGAGCGAGAGAGAAAGATTATATTTTGATTCATTTTCTCTCTTGCACGCTTTTTGGCACTGCCTTAACGGTGAGGCTGAATCAGTAGGAATATACTGTAAACTTTAAACTTTTTATTTTATTTTTACTTGAAATCACAACTGCATATGTGCTATTAAAACATGGGGAGAAAGACAGTTGTCATGAAATAAAGGATCGCTTTAATCCTATAAGATTATGATTTTATCGAAAAAAAAAACACCCTAGTTTTTTTATTTTCGAACTTTAAAACGCACACAACGATCCCCGCTTTATTCCCCGTTTCGTTAATGCTGCCCAAGCATAAAAACATGTAGAATTTGCATTTTACAGCATGCTCGTGGTCTTCAATTTTTGCGGAATTCGCAAAATCTTAAATCAAAGTCAATTTTCCCGCTTCTCACATTTCAAATATTACGAAACGCAAAAAGGTGCATTAACTCTTGGACAACTGACATATTTTAAGTCGACCAATAAGAATCCGTCAATTTCCCGCCCCTAGATTTTAAATATTGCGAATCGCAAACTTAAGATTAAGAGCTCCTACATTTGACACAGTTGAAATCGACCAATCAGAACAAGTTTCGCAATCCGCAAATGGCATTTCGCAAGTATATGAACTACGCTTAAGGATGTTTTAAATTATAAACTAAGTGGAAAAACGCAATTTTGGCGAGAAGTGGACTGGGCCGGTTTTAGCTCCAAGGTTTTCAATTATTGGCAGTCATAACTAGTTAGTACTGTAGTGCTAAATAAATATCAATAAGTACTTAAATAAGTTTACAGCTGTCGCTTAAAAACAAAGTTATAAAGGGGGCTTCGGGGGCCCCTTTTGTCCGGTTTCACTGCCCCGGTTTGCCTGGCCATAGCTACGCCCCTGGGGGTAGCTTCTAATAAAATTTTTAACGTAAAGAAAGGTGGATCTTAAAAGAAAAAACAAATAATCTCAAAAAAGTGCGTCGAAATTACGCGATGAGGTGGAAAGACAGTTTGAAAAAAGATGTGACCCCGAAACCATTTGTCGAATTTTAAGAAAGAATAATTTAAATGATCGAACGTCCAGAAACAATTAGCATGTGAACAAGAACTTCAACTTATGGAATTTCGTACAATTTGCTGATGAAACCGAAATAAACTTATTTGGTTCGGATGGAAGAATATCCGTTTAAAGAAATACAGAACTAAAATTAAAAAATATTAAAGCCACAGTAAAGCATGGTGGATATGGAGTGATGTATTGGGGCTGAATGTCATCTGCAGGAGTAGGCAATATACATTTTATTGGAGGTAATATGAACCAATAAATGTATTTGGACATATTACGACAGCATCTAGCAGCTATGCTCAAAAATTCCACGATAACGATCCCAAACGTGTCATATAAAGGGACTAAATGTTATTAAAACACCAGCCCTATCACCAGATTTAAACGTAATTAGAAACTTATGGTTAACCCTAAAAATAAAGTAAACAAAAATAAATTAAACAGAAAAATTTCAGATGCTTGGACCACAAATACCCTGGATTATGCAGGAAAGTTAGTAGAATCAATACCGAGAATACTACAGGCTGTAATTGGTAATGAAAGGGGGCAACCAAATCTTAGCAGTAATTCTTAAGTTTGTGTCCTTGTTTTAATATAGTTATTTTAGTTTTGTATAATTTAAAATGTGTCATTTAAATACTAGGTACATTAATTAATTCAGCATTTATTGTGAATTTAGTATGCACAATTAAGTCAAAATATTAATGTATAGTTTTTGGCAGACTCATATAAAGTTAAATGTATAATGCCTTTTTTTTAAATAAATATTTAGCCACTCAAATAAGTTGGTTTTTGTTAAAATATCAACTGCATCTTTGAAGCAGTAAGTCACTGTATGTCGAAAAATGTCTTCTTTTTAAAATACAATTTTTTTTCGTTTTTTGCAGTTATTGGTTAATCAAAATGTCTTAGTTTTCTCAAACTTTATGTGCTTACAGTGTTTATAAAACAGCAAATTTAATGTGTTAATAATTGCATTATTGGGGACGTGCGCATAGGTAGTAAAATATTTAAAAAATATAAGCGCCAGACCGATATTTTTAATTTTGTAAATATTTTTTGCACTCCCTATTTCAACCCTGACAAAAGATGCCTTTAAGTATAAAAAATAGTTTTCAACATTTTGTGTTATAGAATGTACACATAAATTGGTAAAATTAAACGTTAATAAGCATAATTATTATATATATATATATATATATATATATATATATATATATATATATATATATATATATATATATATATATATATATATATTTTTTTAAAAAATATATATATATATATATATATATATATATATATATATATATATATATATATATATATATATATATATATATATATATATAATATATATATATATTATATATATATATATATATAAATTTTTTTTACTCTATCGCTTTATTTTTAACACGTTTTTATTAAAGTAGAGTTTTTCTCCTGAATTATGCTGCAACTTAAAAAATGCTGAACGACATCTTATGTCAGGCATTAAATAAAATTATAAATAGGACTTACAAGTTTAAAAATATCAGTGGAGTGCTTATATTTAAAAAATATTATTATATTAGTGCCTACGCGCACGCCCCTTGTGAAGCGATTACATTATTATTTATACTAAAACGTGATCTTTAATAAACACTATAAACGTTTTTTTAAAGTTTAAGAAAGTAAAGACATTTCCATTTCTCGATAATTACAACAAACCGAAAAAAATTATAAAATTGAACCTCCCTTTCTTCTGGAAAGAAAACATTTTCCGACGTATGTAAATATAAACATTTTTTAATAATCACACTTAAAAAAATACCCTTCTAAGTATTGCATGTTCCTTAGGAAACACCCTGTATATTGTTATATTGTGGGCTGTTACTTTTTGTTTTAATTATACATGCATTACAAAAACGCCCTTTGAGGATGTCTTAAGAAACGTGTAGCAATGGATCCGACCCTTAGTAATAGAATAAATGTCCGATATATCTGGTGTATTACCCACAACAATCAGGAGAATCCCTAAACAACATAAATTTAATCCCTATAAGATACGATTTGTTTCGTAATTAAACCAAAATGATTACCGATTGCCGACTCTTGTTTTGTGAAGTGGTCAGTAAAATTATTCACAATACTCAATATATATTCGATATCTGTTTTTCGAAGAAGTGTTAATTTTACCTTAACGGCATTATGAAAACACATAACTGTCGGTATTTGTCAGATGAAAATCTATAAATAATTCTTGAAATACGAACATAACATCTCGCAAATGAATGTTTGGGCGAGTATTTATGGAAATTACACAATTGGTTCCTTTTCATACCCGGTATTCTTAATGGCAAAATTAACCAAAATTTATAATAGAAAAATATTAAAAATAAAGAAGACCATCATACATTTTTCGACAAGATGGTGCACCACCTCATTTTGTACAAAAATTTTCCTCAATGCCGCTTTGGAAGAAGGGGCATATTAAGGCCACCCAGGTCACCTGATCTGAATCCAAAGAACTTTTTTCTATGAGGTCATCTAAAACCTATGCTTTATACAACCCAGCCCGGACCACTGGGTGATTTGTAAAATCGTACATTTACAGCTAAAATGTTGTGTAATGTACAAAAACATTTTGAATAAAACTAACTACCAGTATGTTTCATCCCTTATAGTATAAATTACTATTATTCTTAAATAATATTTTATTTAGTTTAATACATGACATAGAGAGTTTTGTTAAGTCCGGTAGAAAATGTTTTATAAAATGAAGTCTACTTTTACTTTTTACAGTAATTGCCGTAAAAAGTCCCGCTTTATAGAAAGCCCAAAAGTGAAACTCTATACGTCTTGGATTTTATGATAGGGACCATCTCGTAAAAATAAAAGTTCGAGACTTATGGAATTACAATAGTGTGAGGCTTGAGTGGGCCGAAGTTGCAATTTCCCAAGACGCAGACGAAACTCGTAAACAAAAGGTCATAATAATATAAAGTATAAAAAGACCCGGTGTTTTCGTGTTGGTTGTAAGGACTTTTAACATGTGATGCAAAAAAAAACAAAATATATAAAATTAAATCAATTTAAAGAAAAAATGCACAGCTATACTTTTACTTTTCCATGTACGGGGTTTTAGATTATATTTACGTGGCATCTGGAGCCTTTATTTTTGGAGATAGATAAAAATGTTTTATATAAAAGTTGTTGTTTTTTTTTCATATTATCTTTTGAAATTATCAGTAAAAAAATATCGCGATAAAAAAATGGAAAAATATAGGTAACTTCAACTTTTTTAAATGGAACACCCTGTATATTATGCGCTGCAACAAAAGATTATTTTTTTCTGATTTCAAATATATATACATTGATGATATTAGGGTGAACCATTTTTAAGAAATTTTAGCTTAAATTATAAATAAACTATAAAAAAATCATCTTAGTATCAGGAAAGGCATGTGAACAATAAAATTGTTATAACAAATTTGACGTGTCAATATTGTAAAAAGTTAAAGTTCATCATTTTAACTATTAAGAATAATTTATATTATTTTCTTGTCGATGGGCTATTCAGAAGAACAAAAAATCGCTATTGTGCGTCTTTTTTTATGGCAACAATAATAATATAACGACAGTGCAAAGGGAATACCACTTATTATATCCTTAACAACGGGTACCATCTATGGACACTATTAAATACATAGTAAGAAAGTTTGGTGAACAAAAAAAAAATAAAATAAAGAAAAGGACTGTAGCACTGAAAGCAAAGATTAGGATATCCGCGTTTTTTTCCAAGATAATTATACTTTTTCTACTGGACTAGCACTAACTACTTTTAATAATTTTAGAAATTCCTGAAATGTCAATCTCTGATGCGGCATCTGAACTTAATATAACAGATTATAAAATTTATTTAACCTTAAAATTTTACAAATTTCATCCTTATAAATTTATGTCCGTCAAGAATCTTTCTAAACAAAACATGCAGGACCGACCTGAGAATGCATTGGAAATAGCTAGGTTTTGCAGCAGGATCCAGAGTTTTTAAACAAAATTCTATTCACCGACAAGTGTTCTTTCTGTCTCTCTCTAACACATGATTTCTTATGGAAATTGCCATTAAAATGAATTTTCCAAAAAAATGCGATACATCATTGGTTTTGTGTCCTAAGAAGCTCGTAAAATCCGTAATAAAAAATCCAGGGCTGTATTTAAAAAAGCAAAGTTGATGACGGCAGCTCAAAGACGAAACGCCGGTGTGTAAATCTAATAACACTGTCTTGTAGAACAAAAAAAGTAGCATTTAAAATGTAAAATTTATTTTGTTATATATAATCACATAGAGTGATAAAAAAAATGAAATCGCGAATATTCGTTTTTTTC
Organism: Listronotus oregonensis; assembly: GCA_019359885.1. Lineage (NCBI taxonomy): Eukaryota > Metazoa > Arthropoda > Insecta > Coleoptera > Curculionidae > Listronotus > Listronotus oregonensis. Next base: position 49,516 of record JAHBCN010003671.1, on the reverse strand, counting down.
TGAAAGTTTTCGAAGTGTCCAGAAATTTTTAAACTTTTAAGGTTGCATTTTGATCAGCATCAAACTGCGCAACTTTGCCTCCATTTACCCGACCTCGTATCATTTTAGGTTTCCGAGATCGGAATGAGGAGGCTTGAATTTGGGACACCCTATACAATAGATTAAATAACTAGCATATAAAAATTTATACTTTTATCATTTCTGGTATATATTGCTTAATATTGTGTATAAAACTACATTAATATAATAAACTTTATATCAAAAATTACCTATATGTTTTTTGCGATTCAAACAAAAAAATGTTTAAAAAATTACAAACGAAAATTAATTTCTCAAATGGGTCTTACCCACTCGCAAAAATGTCAAATAGAAAATGTCGAAAATGACAATCGAGAATTTAAATTTTTGATGCGCATGATAGTCGAGGAAACGGAGTAATGGACGAGGAATTTTTAGTGCAGTTAGATGGATTTGAATGCGGTTTTTTGCAATCGATTCGTATGAACGTCTACAAACTTTGTGAACAAACGTAATTAATGGAAAATGAAAAACTGCATTTCTTTGATAATACTTTAGTATAAAAAATACAATTCTTTGAAAGTTAAAAACATATTGAAAATAATTATTCATAATAATTTGGGGTCTTTTTAATATGTCCCCGAATTTTCACGTCTGAAATATAATTGGGTAAAATAAAAAGCAGCTTTAACTAACCAGAACTAACCATGACCGACCAGAACTTAGGGCTTTTAAATTTGTCCAAATTATTTGTAGACGTTATAAACAAAATTTTAACAACGTATTAGAAAAAACCAGGGGAATAAATAATTACACTTTTAAAAAAATAATAACTTCTACCATATCAAGAATTATAAAAATTTTTTTAATAACTTCTATGTAGGAATAATTTAGACGAATTCAAAAGCCCTAAGTTCTAGTCGGTCATGGTTAGTTTTGGTTAGCAAAGCGGCTTTTTATTTTCCCCAAATATATTTCAGACGTAAAAAAATTTCACTACATTTAGAAAAGTTAATGTTTGTGCAGTCAGTGCCAGCTCAATTTTTGCAAGCTAAATTGCAAATCGACCCATGTTTTCTGCAACCACACAAGATTGGGCCCACCGGTTACTCCGCAGGCCCTTGCCAATGTCATATTTGAGTTCAGCGACCACAAAAACCCCCCAAGTAAAGATATTAGAATGATATTAGCAGGATTTGTCGTAAAACTCGAGAAGACCGCGTTTACACCATCCTTAGCGTGAACCAGGTACTCTGCAGACCGTTGTTAATATTATATTCCTGTTCAGCGACTACAAAAACCCCCCAATTAACAAAATAGGGATGATATTAGGAGGAATTGTCGTAAAACTCCAGAAAACGACGTTTACATCATTCTTAGCGCGAACCAGGTACTCCGCAGGCGCTTGTTATTGTCATATTCGTATTCAGCCACCTCGAAACCCCCGAGTAACAAAATTGGGGGGCTCATTTTCATCATTATTTACCTAGTTATACATTTTTCTTATATTTGCAAACTTTAAAATGCATTACGAAAATGCATTTTTTTGATGCACAAATGCAGCTTTTCATTTCCCATTAATTAAATTTATTCACAAAGTTTCTAGACGTTCATACGAACCGAATGCAAAAAACCGCATTCAAATCCATCTTACTGCACAAAAATGTGCTTCGTTTCCTCGACTATGATATTTAAGCTACATTATACTAATGGCGCTTAAAAAAATTTTGATTTTCAAATGTCATTTTCGTTATTTTAAGATTGAAGAATACAAGTAAACTGTACGATTGGTCCCTTATTTCTTTAATAGGATGACGGTCAATTTGTGCCAGAACGTTTCCAAAAGGTCTTTATATGCTAACAACAAATCATATAAGAAATTATACATGCATTGGTCCAACTTTGTTGTTGCATCCGTATTTCAATTTTAATGTAGCAAAACGCGGAAATTACGTTCTTCTAAACCGCTGAGTTCTAAAATATAGTCAGTGACCGAAAGGTTTCATGCGGCAAGAAAGAATAACAGATGTGCATTATGTTTCCCAAATGCTTTATATACGTTTCGAAAGATAAATATACATGTTTTTTTGGCTGGATTAAAGTCCATATTTGTAAAAAAAATATATTAATGGCGTTATTTTTTTTAATTCGATTTTTTTTTTTTTTTGCTAGTTTTTTCTCCGCATTTAAAATTTTGGCGAAGTCAAAATCAAAGGCGTGTCGTTTATCAGGACTGTGGTTCGTAAAAGTTTTTTTTTATGATAGCCCACTTGTATAAAGCCTATACGTACTAGGTACCATAGGTGCCGGGTTTTTAGATACTTAATCCAAACATATCCCCCAGTAATTTTTTTACCACAGTAGTGCCTCCATGAACGTTATAAGTTTAAATAACTACTTTCCCTGAACTGGGTAATCTTATTCAGACAGGAGCTATTTATTTTAATTATTAAGAGTGAAAAATAGGTATAACTGGTGTTTGGTAATTTGCTGGTGCTGGAGAAAAATCAAATGTCCAGTAAAAAAAGCTTGCAAAAAAAAAATTGCAACCGATCGGGTCGGATTTCAGCTCAGATTACAGTTGATGGACTTTTCTAAAAAACCTGTGTAGTAGGTTGCCAAAATCCAATATGGCGGTTAAATTCCAATATAGTAGGCATAAGATTAGATTAAATTTTTGTATACGGGGTTTCAGATATATTAAATCCGAATCAGATATAAATTAAAATAGGGATCCAATATTTTTCTTTTGAAAATTAATTTTTAAAATTTATAATTAAAATATATAATAAATTTTAAAATTTTTTTAAAAAAAATTTTAAATTAATTATTTAAATTTTTAAAATCTGATAGATTTAATAATTTAAAAATTCCCTATACAAAAAATTTATTTTTTAAAATATATTTTAAATTTTTAAATATTATTTAAAATATTATATATATATATATATATTTTATATATATATATATATATATATATATATATATATATATATATATATATAAAAAATATATATATATATATATATATATATATATATATATATATATATATATATATATATATATATATATATATATATATATATATATTTAAAAATATTTTTTCTTATCCTGTTTCCCTGGGGGCTGATAACATCTGGTATATATTTAGTTTGAGTCCTGCGTCATACTTTTAGGATTAAAAAAAAATTGAATACCCCAGAGCCGCCACGGTCTAGAATTATGTTAATAAAATTTTAAATTACAATTACAGGGTTATCCAGTATATGTTGACACCCACCTACAGCCTTTATTATGGCCGATATAAAAAAAACTTTAAATACAAAAGTTTTAAGGTTGAAAATGAACCACCAGTTTTTTCATTCGGATCAAAAAAATAAACATCGCAAAACTGTCAAAAATCAACCAACTATTTATTTGTTAATGGAACACCCTGTATATTGTTAGATAAAATGAAAAATCTTTTTTGCCTGACTTCATAAATATATAGTTTATTGCCATTTGGTTAGGCCGTTTTTGAAATATTTATGTTTTAAATTATCTGTTAGGTAGGGGACGTCGGCCACATTTCACGGTAGATAGTCAAGTATGCCTTGATAAAAAGTGTAGCGGCTGCATTTGCAATTATTTTAACAATGGTAGTTATGCCAATTATAGGCGCATTTTTCATGCTCTCGTCATTTAAAAATAAAAGCATATTATATGTTGTAGATCAAAAATTTCTTAAAATGGGTTATTCTGAGGAAGAAAAACGTCAAATACTAAGATTATTTTATTTAAACGGTAATAATGCATCAAGAGTTAAAATCGAATATGGACAAATATACCAGCGAAAAAGTTTATCAATAAATACTATTAACAATATAATTAAACATTTTGAAGAACCAAATCGTATTTAACGAAAGACCAGGACAGTTTAGAGCCTTAAATTATTTATTTATCTGTTATCTACTAATATTGCTTATTACTAACTACCAATTTTACTTTATATTTATTGTGAAACACATATTCATATATGTTTAACGACCTAATAAAATGATATTTACACACAAATTTTTAAAGAAACTTAAATTACAGTGATACAGTGTAAAATTTTCTTGTAGAATATTACTCGAGTTTTAATAATTATTACAGCACTGATGGTATTGTAAATGATGACAAGACTAAATATTTTTTTTTACCTTGAAAGTGAAGTAAAATATCAAGTTCTTCATCTAAATTTCCTTGAAATGTCCTGGGCTTTCGTTGAATACTATTTCGTTCTATAAAATGTTTAATTATATTTTTAATAGTATTTATTGATGGACTTCTTCGCTGGTATATTTGTCGATATTCGATTCTAACTCTTTGCCGCATTATTACCGTTTAAATAAAATAATTTTATAATTTGACGTTTTTCTTAATCAGAATAACCCATTTTAAGAAGTGTTTGGTCTACGCAACATGCTTTTATTTTGAAATGACAAAGTACGTGGATGAAAAATGGCGCTTATAGTTGTCATAACTACCATTGTTAAAACAACTGCAACGAAACCGCTACACTTTGCATCAAGGCATACTTGACGATCTATCGAAATGTGGCCGACGTCCCGTAACTGACAGATAATTTAAAACATAAATATTTCAAAAACGGCTTAACCAAATGTCAATAAACTAAATATTTTTGAAGTCAGGAAAACAAGATTTTTTATTTTATCTGACAATAAACAGGGTGTTTCATTAACAAATATATAGTTGGTTGATTTTTGACAGTTTTGCGATGTTCATTTTTTTGATCCGAATGAAAAAACTGGTGGTTCATTTTTAACCTTAAAACTTTTGTATTTAAAGTTTTTTTCTATCGGCCATAAAAAAGGATGTAGGTGGGTGTCAAAATATAATGGATAACCCTGTACAAGCCTTAGTATTTATTTATTTTTTTATTATTTTTCAGAAATTGCCAATAATATGGAAATATAAAAGTATTCCAAGTCTGGCAACTAAAATATATTGAAATAAAAATATCACTCTGATAAAAAAGACATTCGCGAATTCCGCATTCATATTAAAGTATTGCGATCGCGTGTGTGCTGTTAACCGTGAATCGGTCCCAAAAGGAAAAAGGCGGCAGCGGCAAAATATGCCCGTTTGGGATGAAATAATTCAAATAAGGCAATTAAAATGCATTTCCAGGCGATTTTCGTAGAGTTATTAATTGCATTGGGAGTATCTGGAAAACCAGGTACAATGTTGCCAATTTTAATATTTAAATTAGATTTATTAGCAATAATTGGGTTCCTATAATTGTTTTTACAACAAAATTATATACAAATACACAAAATTTAATTTTTTAAATTTGTCTTTTCTGTTAGGTCTTTAAAGTTAAAAAATACGTTTAACTAGAAAACTTAGTTGTATGAACGACTCCCCATGTTTTATTGCACAAATGGAAAGCGAAAAAAATTACACATTTAACGGTAGTAATAAGTTAAAAGTCTAATGTCATCAAGGTGTTGAGAGCCAGAACGAACACCCACAAGATCTTAAATAGTGCATTAATATGCATTTCCAATTTTAGAAAACCTTCACCTAAAAACCCACACATTTTTTTTAACCCAATTTTTGTCATTTAGCTCATTATTTGGATGTCCGGTTTGGTTCTCAACGCCTCATTCAACGTTTGCAATCTCTTCCCGCATTAGTGTGGGAATAATATACGTTCCCACACTAGTGCGGAAATAATATCTTCCACACAGAAAATAATGTGGGAAGAACCATTTCCCACACGCTCGTAGAAAAACGATATTCCTGCGTGTTTGTGTTTTTTTTAAATAAAGGGTCCTAGTGAGTCATTTTTAACATCATTAGGAAGAGATTTGTCGCCTCCAAGAAAACGACTAAACAAATCTATGCACTAGCCAAAAAGAAACACTAATTAATATTTTTATTGTCATTAAGTTTTATAGTTTATATATGTTGATCTGTTTTTTCAGAACACAATTTAGCACACAAGTAAAACAAGGTTTTTTAATTTGTATTATTACCCAGTTATTACATAGAGCTTACGCAGCAATGCATAATCTCTATGCTTTACTTTTTCAAAAATCCTGCTTGTCACCCCTAATAAACTGATTATATATAGACAAATTATTCGACCAGCAATAACATATGCTGCACCAGTCTGGTGCAGCATATCAAGCACTCAAATCTCAAGATTACAGAGATACCAAAATAAAGTTTTAAGCTGCGTAACGTCCTCTGGGCGTTACACAAGGATAGATGAACTACACGACCTGACAGACATGCCAAGAATTGATGAATATATCTATTCTGTGGCAGACAAACTTTACAAAACACAGCCGCCGGGAAATGACGCGGCTCAGACACTACGATGACATAACACACAAACCACTGTATAAAAGACTACCATTTTATTACGAAGATGATTAGTAATCCTTACTATTTCAACACTTCAACCCTATAAACCCATCCTTTCCAAAATCCCGACAAATACTACAACAAGTACAACAAAATATAAATAGCAGTAGCTAAATCTCTCTTAATATGCTTCGCCCACCTTAAATTAAAGGTGCAAAAGGTTCTGATTGGCTACTGTTAAAGGTATATAAACACTTAGAAATATTTATTATACCGAACAATACACAGACAAGACATACATGTACGTAACAAGAATGAATAAGGAATGAACGAAGGAGTGAATAGAATGAATGAGAGAGTGAATATTAAGCACAATTTGGAGAATAAATGCCAAAGTACCAGACAAAACAGACGGACCGAGTGTTGTTTCATGCTACTTGTACCCGACGCTACACCGTACCTAATGTAAATCAAACTGGTTTTTATTTTTGTAACTTTTTCCAGTTAAACATTTAAACCATAATATGAAAAATAGCAGCTCATAAAATAATCCTTTATTCCAAACTTTTAGTAGAACAAGTGTCTAGCAGTGTTTGAAAGATCACTGATCGGAAAACGCTATTCCAATAGGAACCAATACTTCACACCTACCCCGGGCTACCACCAGCCCCAACCCTCCCCGGTTGCTTCCCATTCGCAAAGCCTGAAAAGGCAATCGCGAATGTACATTTTTAATGAATCGCTTGTACATATTTCTATTGTATATATAGTATATAGTAGATTGTTAAGTAGATTAAGAAGTATTGTATTTATATGTAAAATGAATAAAGCTCTTTGAAAGTAAGTAAAGTAAGTATGTTTTATTAGGTGTGCTGTCCTACTGTGTCTTAATTTGCGCCAAGCTGGGCTGCATGTCGCATGCTCTTACGGTAAGTGAAAGAATCACTGTTAAAACTACTTTTTTTGAAAAGATTTACCAATGATGACACACTTGAAATTTTTACGCTAACAAGCAAGTAAATTCAAGTTTCCTTTTTCATCAAGTAACTGCTTTTACCTGAGCATGAATATTAACCATAGTAAACAAGTCCTAATAAACTGGGTATATTCTAACTATTTTTGCTTATATATTTCTAAGGATAACATTTTATTACAATATACATACAATTATTAAGACACCCACGGTACGTTTGTACTTAGGCATCAGTCTTCGTGGACTGTCCCAAGATAAAAAATACACATATTTTAGTATCCAAAGTGCACTTGGATGTTTCTTACATTAAAGACATCTTTTAAATGTGGCTATTTTATAGATATTCCATAAGAGACGCCTAACAGACACATCACTGGCAGCTTTAAAATTAAGCCCGTGGTGAAATATCAATATCACAAACTATCACACAAGGAATAACATTAAAACTGTAATTCGCAATGTTTTAAAATCACTGGAATTTGTAGGTTATTTTTGCTAATTAGTTGCTAAAAGGAGAATTTTTTGCTCAAGCCGATTTCTTGCTAATTTGTTGCTATAAATTAGCAATATCAAAATTTTTTTTTTAAATTTTTTGGAAACATGCTACCTTGAACTTCATTTTTCACCACGTTATCAACGGTTGTAATTTTGTTGCTGTGCAGGCAAGCATTCAATTGCTCTTATAGTAAAAGCAACAAAATAGTTTCTAATGATTAAGCGATATTTTTTATATTTTTCAATTTTTCCGTTACGTGCTACCTTGAATTTCATTTTTCACCACGGTACCAACGGCAGTGCTTTTGTTGCTGCGCAGACAATGCTGCGCACTCAATTGCTTCTATAGTACCAGTAAATTTAAATATTTATATGAAAGCGTACAGTGTTGCTGAATCGGGGTGTTTTCCAATAGGTTTCCGCATTTTAACGTCTAAAATATAATTAACTAACCATAAATAACCATGACCTATTAGACAAATTCAAAAGACCTCAGTTCTGGTGGGTCATGGTTAGTTCTGGTTAGTTAAAGCGGCTTTTTATTTTCCCCAATTATATTTCAGACGTGAAAACTTGCTGACCCAAATTTGCATGTAACGGAAAAATAAAAACAAAAGGTGGATCATTATAAACTATTTTGTTGCTTGTACTCTAAGAGCAATTAAGTGCTTACCTGCACAGCAACAAAATCACAGCCGTTGATAACGTGGTAAAAAATGAAGTTCAAGGTAGGATGTTTTTTAAAAAATTAAAAAATTCTAATATTTTAATATTGCTAATTTATAGCAATAAATTACCAACAAAATCGTGTGCTACAGTCAACAGGTAATTAACGATTTATCAAAAATCCTGCTATCTTTATATCAATATAGCGAGTAATTTCGATTTTTCAAAATCGGCTTGAGCAACAAAATCCTCATGTAAGCAACTAATTAGCAACAATATGGCTACAAATTCCAATGATTTTTTTATCGAATTTTGCTAAATACTCCTGCTAGCCTGATAGAGCTAACCTTTTTTTAATATAATAATAACAAAAAAAATTGTCTAAAACTTTTTTGATTACCTTGTATATTTAGTTTTTTCTGTTGGGATAAAGCTTACGAGTTTTTTTAAATATAATATTGTCTAAGTTACCTGAAATAAATCAATAATCCCGCTTGACAAATGGCGTATTTTTTGTGTAAATGAAAAGCCCATCATATAAAAACCCTATTTTATTGACAACGTCGCCACAGTCGGTAGTCTGTATGAATATCAATAAATTAATATTTCAGACAAATTCTTTTACTGCTTGTAGAATATTAACCGGTTTCCTCTTGCAGAATATTAAAAAGTTCCTTCAATTATTTATCAGATCTGTTCGATGCCTAATTTCGTAATAGGAAAAGGGTAATAACCCCGTTATTTGTATTAATTTAAATAAAGTGTGAGAATCTTGTATTCTACGATAGATTACATATGTGCACCAAGTGAATAAATTCGTTACAAATTACAGAATAACTTAAAAAAGAACGCTTGATCCCGTCAAATTAATTTTTTTGCGCATTTTTTCAAATAGCATTTATTTACACAGGGTGATTCCTGTGCGAGGTATTTGTAATTTTAAGTATGAGTTTAATAACAAAAACACAGAAAAAAAACATTTCATACTGTACTTTTAAACGCACTTTTATATACTTTGTTTTAGTCCTGAAAATTAACTTTTACAGTATTAAGTCCGGTAAAAAAAAATTACCGGACCAGACCGGAAATTACTGGACTAGTAGTCTGTTTCGTTACAAGCGATAGTAAAAAAATATTTAAATTTATGCTAATAAGCTTTTTGTATTAGTGCGGGTATAAATTTTTAGAATTCAATTTACAATGATTTAATAGACGATTAGAATGCTGCCGGTACTTCTCCCGGCCCCGTTCTAATATGAGGCAGCCCTTTGGGTCGAATAACTAAAGAATAACGTAGTGTCGGCCAAAATAATGCTATAAAACCCTTGACAGTGGCTTACGCTTGGGCTGGTGTTTGTTAAAATGGTTTTAAGTAATATTTTTGAAAAACAAATCGTATTTTTTATAATATATTTTAACCATAATATTCGACAATTAATAACCAGGTTTGAGTGAAAATATAAAAAATATTTACAAGTTTATAAAAATACTTAAAACAATAAAAAAACTAGTTTACAAGTACAACAATAAAATATTGAAATAATAAAAATGCACTTATTAAAATGATAAAATAAACTTAAGTTAAAAATTGATAATTAAACAATATTGCTAATTAAAAATACACCACAGTGCCAGACTATGTTAAGTACAAATTAAATGTGAAAATGTCCCCAAATGAAAAATAATCTTAAATAAGTATTATATTCTCTTTACTCCAATACTTAAGACTAAATTAAACATAAACCATTTCCTTAATTCAGGAAAATAGTATTTTACGATTTAGAATGTTTTAAAAATAATTCAATAAAATGACTTTACTGAAAAGTTGATTTTTGGACTTACCATAGTCTGGCTCTGAGGTACAGAATCCATATCATATTAAATGTATTACTCACATCTACCTCTTAGCAATTTGCCATATCTGACAGATCACTTAAGGAACTATAACTGCTTAAATCATTTCAGTCTTGTTTTATAATTAGAAGCTCAACAGTTTCATCCACTACTATATCCATATTCGACATTTTATTTTCTACATGTAGCACATATTCAACACATATTTGCCTGTTTTCTGGGCCAACATTAGATAGGGCATTTTGAAAAAGTTTTTTAACGCCCGCTACCTTAAAAGTTGTATTATTTCTGGCAACTTCACCTTTGACTTGCGTCCATATAAGTTCTATTGGGTTAAGTTCGCAGTGATAAGGTGGCAGCCGATACACACTAATATTTCATTTTTTCGCTTTAGAAAATTTAATGTTTTTCTGCTTAAACCAGAGTTGAATAACTTTTTTAAGCCAGCTTAAATTTGGGACATATTTCAGTTTTTAGAATGGTAACTTGCGTTATTCATTGCAATAACAGAACCCTCTGGTATTAAGTCGATTATCTGCGAAAACCAGTCTTCAAATACATCAGAATTCACTCGAGAATTCATGTCTTCGTGATCATCTCCTGTTTCTTTAGATTCAAATAATAAAATACATCCATCTACAAAACCACTCCTGCTTCCAATATGAGTAATATTAGTCTACGTCCTTTCCCAGATGGAGGTTTTAAACCCACAAAAAGGTCTTCATTAAAAGCCTGGCGAGCAGTTGTGAGATTCCCATCTTGGCAAAATTTCTTTAGCGTATATCCCTCATTTATCCAGGTCTCATCTAGATATATATTGCTTTTCCTACGGAACGAGCTCTTTTTATCCTGCTCAAATAATCTCTTCTTTATTGGACATTCATTTTCTATTAACAAAGATTTTCTTTGGAACTTCTTCCACTGGAAATTTAAACCCTTTAAAATTCTCCATAGTTTAAACCTACTTATTTCTGGAACTTCCGGATGATTTCCGACAACTCGAAAAATACTATCCACAGTCGGATTTTTTTTTCATAAAGAAACCATGTACAATGCGTCTAATTGCTTACTTTGTGTCATCTATCTCGTAAACTGTCGCCTTTCCAACTCCGGTCATTATTTTGTCTTGTTCTCAACAAATATAAAAACAGAACATTAAACCGTGCAATCTTATACAAAAAATAAGTAAAGTATCTAAATAATAAAAATATTAAATAAAGAATCGGTATAATTTTAGTTGACACAACACAAGAAATCAAAAAACTTTTAATAATTATTAACTTAATTTGCAATTAAAAATAAATATATCTAGATATATTAATATATAAAGATACATATCCCTGCGCGCCTATGGTTTACGATACTTAAACCATTCCGTAAAGTTTTATTAGTATCGCTTGAAACGAAACAGAGTATAGATTTTCACCATCTTCCTCCATTTTGTCAATTTTACCAAAAATGATTGTAAAAATATTTTCAACTGACTTTATTTTTAACTGGGGGAGTGCGAATAGTTGTCAAATCGAATTGAATCGACTTGAATATTCAAACTATTCGAATAGTTCGGACCAATGAGCTGTTAGGTTAACTGAAGAAAGCATCGATTTGGCATAAGCGTGGCATCATAAACGCACATTCTAAGGTTCTGTCTAGCGATGAATGAAACCTCTGTACTCAAAGAATCACATCCACCAAAACCCGGAAAAATGGTTACTACAGATACTATTTTGTCGTAAAGCGTGGCTGCCAAGTATCTTTCTGTATTTTAAACTGTGAATAATATTTGTTATATTTATTACTATAAAGTATTACACAGAAAAGTAATGATGTCAAAATACAATTTTGTTTTTGGACAGCTACTAATAAATGCGCGACAACGTGACAACAGTGCATTTTTCGTAAAGGCGTACAATTCGAATATGGTATTTTTTTTAAATAATGGATTATATAAGCTTATTCTAAGAATCGTAGCAGCTATTTTAAAATAATAATGCAAACGAAACGCTTAAACTTTCGATGTATAATTGCGTCTTTAATTAATAAAATAAAGTCTTTTTCATAAAACCATTTTTTATAAGACTAATCCTAAAGGCTAATAATCAAAGAATTTTTTTTTCAAACTAATCTTATAGACTTTAGTATGTTATAAGTAGCCACCCACAACAACTTTCCAATTTGTGAATTCAATAGTAATGAGTTGCATTTAAATACACTGGTAGTTTTAAATTATCACAAACTTTTCGAAATTGCGGCCAAAATCATGTATAAGTTTTCCTCAGTGGTCGTTAATTGCGAGAAGATACTTGCCAATCCCATGAACTTCCGTTCAAAGTAAGATATTTTTTACCATCGCAGGAGATATAGTAAATAAAAAACGAACTTAGACTGAGAATCTATAAAGAAATAATTCATTATTATAAACAAGATATTTATTTAAAAATAAAATAATTAACATAATCATTTGTAATAGTAAATATTTGCAATTTAAATTACCTTCATTTTAATTTGGTTGAATGATTACGTCTTTCACGAACGTTGATTCCCTTTAAACCAGTCGAAATCATACCGGCCATCAACATCTTTCCAACCATTTTCTGTTGCCAACGTATTAGATAGAATTTTCTTGTGAGCATTTCTCCAAATATTAGAGATGTAAGCGGCACTTTGCAAGTGTTTTTTAAGTTTGGCTTCGCAGGGCGGTAAACTCTTGGCTTTTATTTTAAATGAATCTTCTTTATCTTTGTATGTATTACGTTTTGTAAACAATGCTAGACGAGCATCATTAAAGGTGTTAACTTTTTTTAGGCTATATAAACGGCATACAAATTCTTGTATTTTATTGAATATTGGCGTAAAATCGTTGTAATCTATATTGCTTAATTCAGAAAATGTTTTGGAAAACGTATTTATTTTGTTTCTGTCTCTACTTCCAATCTATTAAAGTGTGTTTTGAATATTACCAGTGAAATTTAACGATAAACTATATCGCTGTATAAATACATAGATAGATATATTAAAATATAGGAATATATCTGTACGCGTTCCGAACATCCGCGTGTACTTAATATCCGCACTTTAAACGACTGCTTACTACTCCGTTTCATTAATTTGTAATCTGACCATTTTTTATTAAATTATATGTAATAATAAAGCAGTACGATAATTTTCAGTCGTTACTAAGCTCTTGCACCGACATTGTTCCGGCGACAACTTATATAGCGTGCTGACTCGCAGCGTTCCACAATAATGCGGTCTGACCACTTTCACCCCTTTTTTAAACTATTAACTACTTTTTTGCAAATTTTGAATTATTACTAAACACTTGTAGAGCATGCTGTAATTTTACATACATCAAAGCGTGCCGCCGCCAGGTGTTCCACTCCCTGACCTTGCGGGTGGGTGCTGACTCATGTACACCCTCAATAATACATCATATTGAATTATGGGCCATTACTAAACTATAGTCGATTTTTGTCGCCAGCTCTTCGACTATAAAATCCGTTTCCAAAGCAGACAATTAATTATTTTGTAGATATAGCCGGTTAAAAACACATTATTATTTCAAAACATAAATTTTGACAGTACAGTATAAAATAAAATATTGTATTCGTTTCGAAATTCCAGACTTTGCTCCTTTATCGCCTCGTCAGTAAGCACCTCACTTATCCCAACCGCTGTGTTCACACATCGTCGTTGTGGTTGGGCCCAGTAGGATTTTTTTAAACATGCGCTAGAGTTGCTGGTTATCGGCAACTCTTGTTGCCACCGTATGGAACGGGATCCGAAACTAAGATGAAGTTTTACGGAAAAAATGTATAGAACGTTTTTTACTTAAAATTACTTTCTTTATCGATTTATGTAGTTAAAATGTAATAAAAAATTGTCATCCCTAAGATGGGGTGGCAACCACCCCCAGGATAAAAGCACTCCTCGGCATGATATAAACTTTGATCCTTGGGCTATTCCCTACCTTCTGTGAAAATTTTGAGTAAATCTATGCAGGACAAAAAAAATTCCAGCCAAAAGGCCTCATTTCCTGTACTATTTGTGTGATACGATTTTTAGTATTTAGATGTAATACTTTTAGGGTAAGGAAAAGAAATATATTTGGTTATTAAGAAATAACTCGTAACTTTTTTTTAATCTTTACAGGGTGATTCCTAACTTGCTTTTTTTTAACTGTATATAGAGCTCATTAAAATAAATATCTATATCTATAAGATGAACACAAGGCTTTAACTCAAGGTGTTAGGATACCGTGCTGATCAGTGAATGACATCCTGTGCCTTAAACAGGTGTCCCTAACGGTGCCTCCGAGATACAGGGCGACCTCTCAGAGTATTTAGCCTTACTGCGGTAATGCGGGCTCTGCCGTGGTGGACTATTACTTCCCTAGCTCCAAATAGAAAGCGGACAACCGCTTTCATAGGAAAAAGGTGACAAAGGTGCACTGACCGAAACGGATAAATCCGTTTCGAGTGGTGCCACTCAAGGTCACAAGCAGACAAAGGTGCGCCGACCGAAACAGGTGAATCCGTTTGGAAAGGTGCCCCTGAAGTCACCGGCGCCTGTTTCACGGGGAAGGGCTAATCCATCCCAAACAAACAGGTGCTTAGGAAGCGTTTCCTGAATCCGAACAGTAGGCGGACAGAACCGCCTTTATAGGAAAAAAGGTTCCCTGGCTTTAAACAGAAAGCGGATAGGACCGTTTTCATAGGATAAGGCCGGAGATGCGGCCTCAGAAAGAACATCTGGTTCCTGTAACAAGGATCTGGTAGCTATCCACGTCACTAGACCGGGAGAGTAGGGCATGATGGATCTAATCGTCTGCTCGTCATACTCTCCAAGAGACAGGGACACCAGAACACATCAGAACACATTGTGCTGGTGTCCGGTAGCGAAAGAGTAAGAGGAGATGTAAGAACTCTTTCCCAATCTGGTATCGGATTCATTAGAAGTCCGATTCTATTGGGAGAAATATAAAAAGGTGTGAACCACAATAGACCGAGCGGTCGCAGTGGAGGGCGTAAAAAGTCCACTCACTTTAAACCTACCTACCTACCTACCTCACTCATACTGCAAAAGTTCATTTTCCGGATTTATAACGTAAATATCTATTACAATTTTAAAATACCAAATTTAATGGCAATAAAATCTATAAAAAAACTAAATAAAATATTTAAATCGTGCATAGTCGGCTCTCTGAGAGTTACCTTGACAATAAATATTTGATTATTGTCAGCTGTCAGTGATTTGAAATTAAACTTCGTTAAATATAGTCTAAAATCCGGCACTAAATCGACCTTTACCGAGGTGATTAATAAACGAAACATGTTTTAAATTAAATTTAATACACTAAAAAATTTTCAAAAATGGGTTTGCTGAAAAAATCCTGGATAGGCTATATTAAATTATTAATAAAAAAATGATTTTTAGCGAGATTAATAAAACAATCTAATATCAGCTAAAAGTATGAAGCCTATAGTATCTACAACTGATAGGTTTTCTATTTTTTTTTTTTGGACGGACTACTGGGTTGGTAGGTATAAACAGGTATATTGGTGGTAGGTTTTTACACTTTTAATGATTAATAAATAAATTTTATATCAACGTTAGCGTTGTTTTATTGCAAACACGTTGATATAGGGTTTTTTGCAAAAATGTTGGTTTTAATTACGGTTTGCGATCTTTGAAATAAGAATTTTATTCCGACTGGGATCAGAGCGACAAAGAGGTCCAAACTAAGTGTCCCATGCAACAGAAAAGGATTCCACATGGCAACTGCGCGCGACGCAACCCTCGAACGACAAAGAGTGGGCATGCTATTACTTTTTTAGCAAACAAATTTTTTAGTGTATTAAATTTAATTTAAAACATGTTTCGTTCATTAATCACCTCGGTGAAGGTCGATTTAGGACCGGATCTTCTACTAATAGTCCTTCAAGTTAGTTCTTAAAAGAATTTATTTCTGATCTTTAAATTAAAGAAGTGTATTTAAAGTGTTTATCGAGGACAGCTCAAGTGGCACAAACACATTACATCCATAGCCTCGGCAGCTTCAAAAAAGCTTGGATTCCTCTTCCGAGCCAGAAAATATTTCTCTTCTCCCAATCTGTACACTCTGTACGTATCCCAAATCAGACCCTCTTTAGAATATTGTTCTCATGTCTGGGGAATGGCGTCCCCTACAACACTTAGCATTCTGGACTCCATTCAAAGAAGAGCCGTTCGTCTTATTAATGATCCAACGCTCGCAGAAAGGCTTCCTCTTCTTGCCCACCGTCGAGCTGTAGGGGATCTGTCGCTCTTCCATAGGTATTTTCACGGCTTCTGCTCAGAGGAATTGGCCAGTATAATTTCTTTTCTGGCGGCTCCCAACAGAGCAACACGTAGTGCAACCATTATGCATCCTTTTACAGTTCAATTAGAGAAGCCTCGAACTTCCCGCTTTCTTCGTTCCTTCATACCTAGAGTGTCAAGACTGTGGAACCTGCTGGCCGCAGAAGTTTTTCCTTCTCCTACCAATCTCCAAATATTTAAGTCCCGTGTGAACAAACTCCCTCTCACCACACTTAAGACACCCACGGTACGTTAGATCAGCCTTCGTGGACTGTCCCAAGATAAAAAAAGAGGAAAATAATTGTGTTATTTTTTATTAAATGGTTAAATTAACGGAACGAGAAAGAATTAGACGTTTTTTCCATCATTGGATTTGGTGATAGGATGTGTAGCCAAAACGAAGCAGTAACATTGGTTAATGAAATTTATCGTGATAATAATTTCGTAAAAAAACATTTTTTTCTGACAAGGCTACCTCCTCCTTTAACAGCCATGCCAATTGGTCCAGATTTAACACCCCCGAATAACTTTTTGTGGGGATACTTGAAGCGTAAAATGTAAGTTAAAGATCTATATAATTTAAAAAAAGAATTCGTCCATAAAAACCGATTTAGACCTTCTAAAGTTACCAAAAAGAATTTATTCATAATCTTGGCTACTATTAACCAGCCAACGGTGCTCAATTTAAGCATTTAATTGAGTTTTTAAAGTGTTCATTGCCATTAAAATTGAAATTTTAACATTTCAGAAGCATTTTTCTTGTTTTTTTTTATAATTTAATTCATACTCAAAATTATCTCATCGGATGTTTAAAAATGTACTCTTTTTAGCCCCGTTAAAAATAGTGCTTGCATTAAAAAAAAATATTGATGACATCATACCTTCTACAGGAATCGATCTGTTTAGATTAATTCTATAAAAAAAGCGAAAAAAAGAGATTACGGGTTCAAGCGTTTCCCAAAACTTACTTAGTTTTTTAATGAATTTATCTGCTACTTTACAATGCACTGTACAAGAGTCTTATACTAGATAGGGATTAGAATTTAATTTATGTTTCTTTAAGAAAATGTTGCTACACTGCTGTTTGCGACAATAGCATTTGCTCCATAAAATATACTACACACACAGCCTCTCGGGACTTGTTAATAGTGCTCTATTGAGTGCTCAAGTCTATCAAGTGAAGAGTAAATACATAGAAAAAGTGTGCACTTTAACAAAATTAAGACCTTAATTAAATAAAAAGAATTAAAATTTTATATTTATATAATTATAGCAACCTATAAATTCCGGTAAACTTTATTAACAGTACAAAATAATAAACAATGTTGAAACTACGTATTAGACAGGCTGTTATTACCAATATTCTAACTTGATAATGACATTTACAAATTGCCAATTAAACAGCAATTCGCTCGTAATTGGCTAAATTATTGCGTATGAAACTTCAATTCCACTTATTTTATTATTTCGATTTAACCGCAGTATTATTTGTTGATTTGCTGAAAAATAAGGCAGAAAATAGTATAATGAAAAACACATTGATTTTGATGTTGCCAGTAGAGGGCGCCAGCTACGGCCTACCCCACTTGTTTTAGATGGCATAACTTTTTTTAAGCTTGGTATATTGACCTGTTTATTAAAAAAGAAGTTACTATTATTCCCGCTGCGTCAAAAATGTTAACCCATTTAGGTCTCTAGGAGCAACTGTTTTCAAGATAAACGCACTTTAAAGGACCCTGCAATTTTTCTATGGAAAATGGGTTTTAACTAATAGTCCAGGAAACGAACCATTTTGCCTCTCAATTTTTTCAAAATGCATAGAATGACTTGAAATTTTGGCAGTAGGTAGCGAATAGTCCAAGGATCAAAATATATATTATGCCGAAGGGCGCCTTTACCTTGAGGGTGGTTGCCAAACCATCTCGGGGGTGGAATTTTTTCTATATATTTTGAGAAGACAAAAAAATAAATTTTAAGCAAAAAATGTTCTATGCATTTTTTTTTAAATGCATACTTCTTGATTTTTAATAGGTTTTTTGAAAATATCTCGATAAGTATGCATTGTTTCAAAAAACCTGAAAAAAACAAAATTGCAGCTTTAAAAAAAACAAATAAAATGTTTTTTTTGTAATTGCTGTGGGACCAATACAAACCAAATTGTGGTTTGTTAAAGGTTAGCTGTTATTTATCAAACAAAAAATTTTAGAGCTTCAAACGCAAATAACGCAAAGTCTACGTATTTTTCGAGGGAAATAAATAATAACTTTTTTGAAACATTTCCAAAGCCCTTTTTTTTTAAAAAGTATATATCCTAAAAATTGAGTGAGTTATGATTAAAATAAGGTTAAACCAAAATTTTTTGAGTGCAAAAATCTTCAAAAACAACCCCCTAACTACCACCTTAATTAAAATGAGTCGTAGCCCTTTTTCAGTTTTTTTATTCATCAATTATAAATAAATTCTAAAATTTTAATCCATTTAAATTGATTAATTTTGAAAAAAATGGACCTGCAAGTGAAAGTCAAATTTCAGAACTTTAATAAAAAATGGCCTTTTCTTCAAAATAACTTAAAACCTAAGGGAGATACGTAAGAATTACTAGAGCATTAATTTGTAGCTTTTTAAATAACAAACATTTTTTTTTAAATTACTGTATGACGAAAATTAAGTAAGATATAAATGTTTAAAACGCGTGTGTATAGACAAGCACTACCTTGTTTTAGCCCTTTAAAATCACCCGTTTAAAAAAAGTAAGGGTTATAAACAGTTTTAATATTAGGGACCTTATAGCTTTTAAAAAAAAAAAACAAAAATGTTTTTTTAAAGAACTTTTTATCACAAAAACTGAAGGAGTTATGCTTGAAAAAATAATTTTTTGGAGCTTTTTAAGAGGGATTCGATGCATTTTCTAAAAAAATCCGCAGTTTTGTACTATTTTTGGCATTGTAATATTATAAGGATTAAAAAATTACAATATTAAATTAGTAATACTTTTAAGCTGTCGAAATTACGAAACGGAATTACTTCAGTCTTTTTTCATTCCGAATGACAGGGCTCAGTCGAACCGCGCATGTAGACAAACATGGACGACGATTTTCTGATAGTGATTGCATTATTGCTGTATCTTGTAAAGAAAAAGAAAATACGTCGTCCTAAGCTTTATTTTGAAAGTTTTAAAAGTTTTTGCAACAAGGGGTAGTTTTCGCCCCTAAAAAATAAAAAGCGACCTTCAGCATAATGAAAATTTTGAGAGGAGTAAGTTAAGCTCAATTCCAAAACACTGTGATAATATATTAATTTTTTAGGGTAAATATATTAGGGGTTGATTTTAAGGGACTAAAATATTTCAAATAATGTTTTAAAGAAACAAAATAGTACTTTTTCAACTCACTTGAGTCAAATTTTACTCTTCAGCTTTAATGTATAGTTTTATAGGTTTTAGCAATAAAGGGTAGTATTTACCCCTAAAAAATAAAGAGCGCCCATCGGCATAATATAGATTTTGAAGAAGAAGAGGGTAAGTTAAGCTTAATCCCAAATTTTCATGCTAATCTTTTTTTCTAGCTTCGTTTTCTGGACTATAACACTGGTTTGCCACTGCCAAACTTACCACTAGGGTGAAACACTTTTTATATGAAAGAACATTTTTTTTACGGATTTTGAATTGGAATACCTGGCAATAATAAATGGTAATAATACCCCTTATTTTGGAAGTTCTAGCTTAACAGCTTAAGCCCCCGCCAGAGACGTGACATTTAAACTTTCACGACTCCAGCACCGGCTCAAGCTGTTGAGCTAGAACATCCAAAATAAAGGGTAATAATAAAATATATATAAGGCAACTTTTTTAGTATCCCAACTCGAAGTACAAAAAAAATTCATGTAAAAAGTGTTCCACCCTACTGACCACATAACTTTTTAAGACACAACCTTTGTTTAAACTAGGGGTCTCCAAACTACGGCCCGAGGGCCACATCCGGCCCGCGGACAGATTTTGTCCGGCCCGCGGAGAGCTAGCATACTTGAAAACTCCTTTTAGAGAACAAATAATTTTTATAGCAAATTAAATTTAGTTTACTGAAGTATTCTAATTTTATGTTGAATAATTATTAATATGACATCTACATTGATATGGTCATGGGCTAACTCCGCTAACTCATAACATTCTTGTAGGCTTATTGTTATTGTTTTTGTGATAAGTTGGATAAAGAAACACAGAATTGTAATGAGTAAAGACATGTATAATATGCAGAAAATTTAACTTCAGTATATAATAACTAACAAATTATTGAAATGAATCCAACTAACATTTTATACATTTTAAATAATCACATAACTTATAACAAACATAATGACATATGAAATACTAATGAGATTTATGTAATTGAGATTTTCCACTGACAATAGTTTGTAGTTGTGGACTAATTTTACTTGTACCAATTATTAAAAGAGATTTAAGATGCTCATCAGTTAATTTCGATCTGTAAACATTTTTTGTGTACTTCATTTTGGAGAAGGTTTTCTCACACAAATAAGTAGTACCAAAAACAGAAAACAGACCACGAGCAAATTTATGCAAATTATCAAATTGTGTCAGTGGAAGACTCTTATAAAATTCCAACAAAGATGAGTTTTGATATTTGTTCTTAATTATATCACTGCATTGTAGATCAATCATTTCCATTTGAAGTTCCGGGCTAGGGTTTCAATGTCAGTATCAAAAGGATTCTGAAAAATCTTAATTTGATTCGCAATGGCATCAAAGTCCGAGAAACGAGTATCAAAATTTATCTTCAAAGCACTCAAAGTTTCGATTGCAAAATCGATAGGAAACTCAGTCTCAGTAGTGTGGCTGAATATTTCACATGTTTTAAAATGTGAAAAACATTTACTTCGTAGTTGTGATTGAAACAGTCTCAATTTCTTCCGGAATGATTTGATATTAGTGTATATATCAGGAAGATGCTGGTTTTCTCCTTGCAATCCCAAATTCAGTTCGTTCACATGTTTTGTCAAATCAACATAGAATGATAACTTCCACAGCCATGCGTTGTTTTGTAATTCAGTAAGAGGGCGATGCTTTTCATTCAAAAAAATTTCGATCACTGCTCGAAATTCAAAAAAGCGCTGAAGGACTTTCCCACAACTAAGCCAGCGTACGGCAGTATGATAAGGTAAGTCAGTTTCTCCAATCTCTTCAATAAATTGTCGGAATTGTCGGTGATTCAGCCCAAAAGATCTGATAAAATTAACAGTTGATATGACTGGTTTCAGAACGTCAGACATATCCAAACATTTTCCGCACAAAGACTGTTGATGAATGATACAATGTAAGACTAATGGTTTTGAACCACCGTCATTTTCTACAGCCTTTGACACAAGAGCGACCACTCCTTTATCTTTCCCACTCATGTTTTTCCTCCGTCAGTTGTAATACATTTCAAGTTTTTCCATCGAAGGTTCTTTTGATTAATGGCCATTTCAACTCCTTTAAAAATATCTGTACCAGTAGTTGTGCCATGAATACTATACATATCAAGAAGTTCTTCGTGCACTTCATAGCTTTTATCTACTCCTGAATATAAATCAACACCTGAGCAGTATCTGACACATCCGTTGACTCATCCAAGGCCAAAGAAAACCACTCAAAATGTCCATTTTTGTCGAACAGTTGAGAGGATATATTTTCAGCGATGTTTTCTACCCTTCGAGCCACAGTGTTTGCTGACATACTGACAGTTTTTAATAAATTTACCTTTTCAGGGCACATTTCTTCGGCTACTGCAATTATGCATTCTTTGATCATTTCTCCATCGGTGAATGGTTTTCCACGTTTTGCAATTTCAAGAGCCATACGAAAGCTGGCACGAGTTGCAGCCTCTTGTTCAGTTTTGAGTTTTGTAAATGAAGATTGCTGCGATTTCAATCCGCGCTGCATAGCTTCAATTTTTCTGTCCGCAAACTTCCTGTATATTTTGAGTAATTTTGAAAATGTTTTGTTTCATAATGACGTTTAATGTTATATTCTTTGAGAACGGCTATGCTTTCATTGCAAATCAAACATAGCGCCTTGTTACTGAACTCAATTACGAAATACTGAATGTTCCACTGATCTTTGAATTTTCTGCATTCACTATCAATTTTTCGCTTCTTTTCCATACTACTAATTCACACACAAAAGCAACAATTCAAATCAAAATACTGTTATAAAGATGTCTTAAACTTAAACACGCACAAACACGTTTTAAGGAGGTATGCAATATTTTATTTAACAACAGTGTCATAGGAACTGACTTGTGGTTGCGCCACTAGCCTTCTTATATATTCCAATTACTGCCATCTAGAAGTGAGTGGAAGACACCAGAACTTTCTCGAACCAATGAGGTTATTCTGTACGTGCTATTAGCGCCATCTGTTAGCGATAGAAGGTACTACCTATTTCCGCTTGTGTCCACCAGATGTCGTGTCACGTTACTCCTCATGGCTCGTACTCTACGACTAATCTAGAAATTACAGATAATGACAGGAAAATTAATAATATGCAGTGTTGCCGTTTTGCGGGCTTTAGTCCGATTTGCAGCCTTTTTTAAACGTTGTGTACTTTTTCGGACTTTTTTTCATCAGTGGACTATTTCACTTCTTACCACCGGCAACAATGATAATATGGTTTTGGCCCTCGGAACTTACTGGAGTAATCAGTATGGCCCTAAGGCTGGAAAGTTTGGAGACCCCTGGTTTAAACCGTGGAATATTGCCCAAAAAACCATTACAAAAGAGCATATCGGCGCTTTAATTATATGAAATTTAAACCATAAAGGTATTTAAAAAAAACTATTAAATTTAAAATAAATAACGGAAGAAATCCCACGATTTAAAAAAACGTGCTTTTTTATAAGGAACCCAAGGAGAAAACGTAATTTGATTAATTGAGAATTAGATGGTATATTTATTATGAGGACGCATAATTGATACAATTTATATTTTTTTAGTGTCCAGAGAAATATTTGTCCTGAATTAAATAAAAATGAATAGTTTGTAACCTTAATAAAAAAACAGTAAAATATACTGGGTGGCCAGAAATGGATTTCTCTTTTTAAAGGCTAATTAACAATTGTCTTGAAGTTTTAAAATTTATTTTACTAATGCAAAAAGGTACGTCAGCGTTATTAATATTATAATAACATGTTAACGGTTGTAAATTCTTTGCTTAGCAATAAATGGAACCAATGTATTTTACAGCACAAGCAAAAGACCTTTTAATTATTATCAAACCCTAACAGTGTAATATTCTTAATGATATTGGTCCCTTTCGTTGTTTAAATTTTAATAATAGTTATGTTTTGTTGGTTAACAATTATTCTACCAAATTAACTGCTAGGATATCATCTCCAGCTATTGTTAGATATCTGACTAAACCAGATACCGGGAGGTGATTTTCGGTTATTATCCCATCAAATTATTATGTGTGACTATGATGTTTAAACACAGTCTGAGGAGGAACATGACAGATGTATATTTGTATGTATATATATATATATATATATATATATATATATATATATATATATATATATATATATATATATATATATATATATATATATATGTTATGATTTTTTTATATATATATATATATATATATATATATATATATATATATATATATATATATTGTATATATATTATTAAAATATATATATATATATATATATATATATATATATATATATATATATATATATATATATATATATATATATATATATATATATATATATATATATATATATATATATATATATATATATATATATATATATATATATATATATATATATATATATATATATATATATATATATATATATAGATTACCGAGTTTTAAAGGAACACTAATGATTCTTATACAATTTTTATTACATAACATAAATTTAAATAATAAAAAGTATTCTGAAAAAAATAATAATAAATTGAATTCGAATCTTTTGAAATCAGTACCAAAAACAGTTTCTAATGAAGTGTATTTCCAACTCTGGCATCAATATAAGCTTGAATACGCCGCCGCATGCTGTTTATAAGGTTAGTTATGGTGCTTGGGGAATACTCCGCCATTCTTCTCTAGCAGCAGTGACAAGCTCTGGGAGGGTTCATAGAGGATTTCTTTGAGAACGAATTGCTCTGGAAAGTGTTTCCCAAGCATGTTCTATAGAGTTCATGTCAGGGGACATGGCAGGCCAGTCTAAACGATTTATTTCTTTACTTTCAAGGTAGTCATCAACAGCTCTGGTACATTAAAGTCGGGCATGATCATCCATTACGACAAAATTATCACCAGCAGCCCCTCTACACAGTCTAAAGTAAGGGTGCAGGGTATCCCTGATGTATCTGGTACCGGTTATTGTGCCTTCAACGTGAACTAATTCCGTACGCCCCTCAGACATAATACTTGCCCAAAACATGGCACTTCCTCCTGCGAAGGAAGGCACGGGGCGAGCATGGGCAAGCTGGGCAGCTCGTGTTGGTTCTCTCCAAACACGAATTCGGCGATTATCACTTACCAGACAAATTTTTGTTTCATCGTGACATTGTCATTGTGTTCACATGACAGAATTCCAAAAATCTTTTGGTACGCGAATGTGCGCCTCAGCCCACTGTAGTCGACGAACTCGGTGCTCATGTTGAAGCCGAGGGACCATTACTGGCCGCTGACATCTTAAGCCTGACTGTAGTATTCGTCTTCTTAGTGTAGAGACATATACATTATCGCCAAGTGCATGTCTCACCTCTCTCCGGAGTTCTGGTACTGGCATAGTAGGATTTCTTCGAATTGTTAATGTTATGTAGCAATTTTGGTGTTGATTAGTAACACGCCTCCTGCCACCTCTAGGTCTACCTTGCAGAGAATTTGTCGCTAGATAGCGATTCCATATGCAAGAAACATCAATTTAAAAACGCCTATTCTCTCAGCCACAAATCTTTGCGAGTGACCTTCTTCAACTAAAGTCACTATTCTTGCACGATTAATTTCGGGTATCACTTTGCGCACAGTGCTTTGTGTATATGGAGTTGGTGGACACAAATCTGTAGTTTATAAGTTTTTGCAAGAAACTTCTTTAAGATTACCAACCTACCCAAATGGGTGAGAAGGGTGACTAACCTGGTGTTTAATAATAACTCATCAGGGTTTAAAATATGTAGATATTGGGGTAAAAGATTAATCAGTGCTTTAAAATGAAAACAATAATAGTTATGTTAATACAAAGTTACGACAAATCATCAGGGTCGGAATCTGACGTATCTTATTCTAAATTTGAAATAAAATCGTTTAAACTTCATTCAAAGTGTTTAACACATTAAAAAATACTTTAGTATATTTATCAAATTTTTTATGTTTTTTTGATATACTTCTCTGTGTGGCAATGAAGGGATCAGACATGATAAGGAGATTGCTCATTAGATCCCCACAAGTATTTGTCATGGACAATTTGCGGACGACTTCAGTATGTTGCAGTCTATTTTTTCGAAATATCTTGTGCATAGCTCTCACCTAATTGGTCAATAACTTCAATAACATGAACTAATCATTTATGCAGACTACCGGGCATGTAGTACCAATCTGGCAATAAAAAAGGTAAATCGAGCCAATTTCTATGTTGGAAAATAAATTGTTTTAAAATTGATAAGGACATTGAACCTTGCCAGAGCTATTTTCCGAGTTAAAATATTCTAATGAAAATTTAATGATAACATGGATATGTAATTTTTCCACTTAGAGAAGCGAGACTATATTACTCCATCTGGACACAAAAACCATTCAGTTCCTGTACTGTATCTTTGGCATTTGTCCACTTAGTGAAACAATCAGTCGTCGGTGTTTTGAATGGCATGAACATGATATTGAACTACTAAAGCAAAAATGTTTAATATCAAAGATAATTTTTATACGCTTCTTGATTAACATTACACGAAAAAACTAACCACAACTAACCAAAAGTGTTGGGTAATTGCATTATATTATAGTAAATAGAAAAATGCCAAATATACAGTACCTACAGGAACTGGATGATTTTTGTGTCCAGATGCTGTAATACCGTCTCGTTTCACCAAGTGAAAAAATGGTATATCGATTTCATGAACTGGACAATTGTCCGGATGGTGAAATAAAATATTATTACACTATCTGGTTCCATTTTAGGAACTGGACATTCAGTTTATGAAATGGACAATTACGCCATGTGAGTGAGACATATACATCAGTAGTCTACAGATTAGATTATTAATCCCAATAGTAAATAACTCGTAAAAAATATTTTGATTTTTTATTTTTGTCCATTCAACGATGCACTGTGTGGCGATTCATGTTTGCATGCAAATGTTATCATTTTAGGAGATAAACATAAACAAATATGCAGACAAAAAAACGGGTTTAGTGACATATTGGTACTGTCATGTAAAATAAAAATATACAATAAATTTCAAAGGGTTCTTTTAACATTTTATTTTAATTACTAAAATAAGAACTTAATATCTAGCATATTAGTCCAAATTGATCAATAATATGTAAAGTTTTATTTTCTATAAAAATAGGTCTTAGGTACTGGTTGCTTAGTCAACTACGTAGCTCAGGCCGGAGTGCAAAAGCAGAAACTTTTATATTAGTTTAGTTTTCTCTTGGTAGATATAAACCTCTGACCGTACCGCATTTACAGGTGCAAAAGCTGATTACCGAGGCAAGAAGGATTTGGTACAACTGTAAAATCCAGAAGGTAAGGTTAAATATGAAAATCCCCCATTAAACCCATATATTATTAAAAGCGGACCTAAATTACCCTAAGCCGGTGTGTTTTCATAATGGAGTGCATATTTAGGTTAAATTGCATAATCTTACGGCCAAAATATTAGTGCCAACTAAAACTTTGAATTTAAATAAGCCAGAAGGACAATAACCAAACGCAAACGTAAATGGTTTGTTTACAAGTAGAAATAGTCCAGGCAGCGACCGTCGTAAAAGGGGGTGAACGAGAATAAGTACAAAAATAGACTTTATTATTTTTTGTATATTAGAGAAGTAATTAACCAACGGTCTGGCAATCTGTAACTTGACCAATTTTTTTTTTGACAATTCCACTTATGTATAAATAATCCCATTAGAAAATACAAAAATCATAGTTTGCTATTAATTGGTCTAAAAAGGAAGGAACAGAAATGCAACTTAATAATAAAAAATCGGATAAATTTCGACTAGATACGTTACCATGGTAACAATTGCAACTTACTTGTTAAAGCGTCCGGTACGTCAGATTGAAGGGTTACGTTGTCAGAAGTAATTTTTATCATGTCCCGATTCGGGAATACCTGCGACGCAGAGATAGGAAGAAAAAAAGAAAATTGTATTCCTAAAAATATAAAGAAAAAGCAATCATCAATTTGGAACCAATTTGGCATATTTTGCAAAGAGCGAAATTTTGTTGTAGACAGAAAGCAACCGATTGAAGATTTAGCAAACATACTGAAGGATTGGGGTTACAATATGAAAAAGAAAAATGGGGAAGATTTTTTTCTCCTTTTCTGCCTTTAAAAAAGCCCGTAAAGCTCGTTGCATTAACCAAAAGTGAAATAGATAATATGGCCTTAGTATGGGATGAAAATACTCCGATAGGTCTTTTGAAGAAATTTTTCCATATTATGGCATATGAACTGGCTTGGCGTGGCTATTTTAATGAAGAAAATTTAATAATGGGGAGTTAACTGGCCGTATTGAATACAACACAGTGTTTTCTAAAACATGCCTCGGTGGCTCAAAAAAGTGTTTCGATAGCAAATGGCTAATAAAAAAAAACAGAGAAAACCCTGATTTATGTCCAGTTAGGTTATTTAATAAAATTTTATCTCACACACCAAATCATATTTCAACTGATAGATTTTTTGGTAATTGTTTTGTATCACTGTTTCGGCTATTTAAAGAGATTTTTAAAAATTTCTCTTACAGGCCATTTATATGGATGCAATATAATAATTATCCGGTGGGGGACCTTCAAAAATATTTAATTATTTTTTATTAACAAATATATACTAATACATACTTACAATAACTTATAAAACAATAAAATTACATAGACTCGGCGTCTAGAGAAATCCCGCTGACGAGCTTCTTGACAGTGTTGACACATGAAACATGCTTTATTATGCAGGAACTCGGCGCGTAATTTGAAAAGTAGGCTTTTTCTAAATAATGCATTTAATGTAAAAAATGCAAATCATGGGTCTTTTCTAATACATCTCCGCATTTTTACGTCTGAAATATAATTGGGGAAAATAAAAAGCCGCTTTGCTAACCAGAACTAACCATGACCGACTTAAACTTGGCGCTTTTGAATTTGTCTAAATTATTTGTAGAAGTTATAAAAAAAATTTGAACAACGCATGAGAAAAAACCCAGGGAATATATAATTACACTTTTTAAAAAATTTATAACTACTACCATATCAAAAATTATAAAAAATTTGTTAATAACTTTTATGTAGGGATAATTGAGACAAATTCAAAAGCCCTAAGTTCTAGTCGGTCATGGTTAGTTCTGGTTATCAAGGCAGCTTTTTATTTACCCCAATTATATTAATATATTTGTTAATAAAAAAATATTGAAACATGTTTTTGAAGCTCCCCCACCGTATTATTATTATATTGTACCCATATAAGTAGACTGTAAAAGAAATTTTCAAAAATCTTTTAAAATAGCCATAACCGCTTTATGAAACAATTAGCGATTTTTTTAACACCTAATCCATTTTGGAAAAATGATACCTCAAAAGGTTGGTATAAGAATGTTCCTATAGGAAGAAACGAAATTCTTAAGTGAACAAAAATATCAGCTGAAAAAATTGGACTGGACTTTACTTTCAGGTCTTCAGTTACTGGACTACAAGTATTAATGTGCAAGACCAATTTTATTTAAAAGGGAGATAAAAACCAAAAATTTTGACAGTATTTTTTTATATTTTACAAAAAATTAGAAAAAAAAAGATTAAAAAAAATGGTTAAGTTACAGATTGCCAGACCATTGGTTAATTACTTGTCTTATATCCAAAAAGTCATTAAGGCTATTTTTGTTCTTATTCTTGTTTACCCCCTTTTACGAAGGTTGCCGCTTGGGCTAAAACTACATACGCATAATAACTAATTTCTATACAGTGTATCTAACATGGAATAATTTTAATAAATCAAAAACAAGTTATCTTTTGGAAAAATGCACGGTCAATAAGTATTCTTGGTCGCGCTCTTTTTTTTTAATATTTATAGGTATAGTTTGTCCCAAATTTAAGATATGACGTTATCGACGATTTTTTTTAATCGGAACCCATGTGTTTTGTAAAAGCATATTTAAGGCGAATATTAATTTATACATAAGTGCTTAATTTCAAATTTTTCCTTTGTGCCGTTTGCCAGATATTAAATAATAAAAATAATAAATCATATTATATTTACATTAATAATGTTTTTTTTTCAATACATGCTAAATGGTTCCATGATTTTAATAAAAACGGTTTAAATTAAAAAAAAAAGAACAATAAACTGCAGTAAACATTTTGTACTTACCTCAAACTAAAAACATTAAACAAATTAGGCAGTCTCATACATTTCTCCTAGTGTGACAGTAAGTTAATTTTAAACAATCGTAAAACGCAAAGCCGTATTTAAGTGAACGACATAAAATTAAAATATTAGTAATGGGAAGGCAAAATAAAGTTATTTATTTACTCAAGGAGCTTAATTTACTATCCATACCTCAAGTTAATGTTAACAAGATAGAGCAGCAGCTTCAGGAAAATGGACATGTAAAAAAAACAGATACTCATCGACAAAGTACGCTTAGTAAAGGTAGTTTTGAACAGGATATTTCCCAGTCTTCAGTAGTAGCCATATTGTATGTAATATGGAAACGTTGGATTGACTAACTTTTTCTGGTCATAACTATTGGGTTGCTAGGTGTAAACAGTGTGTTGATATTGTAATTTGCACCCATCTGCTTACCAAATAAGTTTAAGGGGATTTTTGTCGATGTTCATGACCATCATTATTTCTTTTGGACCTTTGACGTGGTTTATGACATTCCAGTCTTCAGTTTTTAGTCCCTTATTCTGGGTTTTAATTATTATTTTAAGGATTATTTGTGATGTCTCGCGCTTAAGGTTAAGAGAAGCCACCATGATCACTTTCACTGTGAGTAGGTCTTTTACCATCCCTACTTTTATGGCTGCATTGTCCCAGAGCCGGAGTTTTAGAACCTAAGTTTTCACTAGGTTTTTGTTTTTCCCCCTGGCATATGGTAGGACTACTGCTCCCTTGTCGAGATAGCAGTTGTTAAAGTCTGGCCCAGAGTATTCCGATGCCTTTAACAAAGCCATCAAGATGCGATTATTTCTCTGACAGACGTATGTCAGCAAAGACCTTCGGAACAATAGCAAGTTTAATGGTCGTGTATGCCCTCATTGCCCTTCCTAGCCTTTTTAACTTTGTTTCGGGATTGAAAAGCCTCTTTAAACTGAGATTTTGGAGGTTAAGATTGGATTTGGTGTTTGTTAACTCAGCCTTATCTTCCTCCTTTGGCGCAGTCAGTGTTACGTCGTACTGATCCGTATCACCTTACTTAGAGCTTTCAAGCACGGCGTCTTTATCCGCGCTTGTTTTTACATTTATGGTTTTCTGTTCTTTTTTTATAAAAGTTCCCACGAGTAGGGAGTTGTTTTATAAGTTAGATAAAGCAAAATTAAAAAGAAGCTTGCAAAATGAATCTTGGTATAATGTATTAGCTGATAGTAATTGCAACACTGCAACCAAATGCTTTGTAAAAACATTAAAAAATCATATTATTTTGCTACTTCTGAAATTAAAGTTTCAAGTAAAAAACGTTGTATTAAGCCTTGGATTTTTCCAAACTTGGTAATGAGCATACGTAAGAGAGATAAACTAAAAAGGTTTGCTACCTTAAACCCAAATAATGAACAAGCAAAACAGAATTTTATCAATTATAGAAATGTTTTAGAAAAAACAATAAAAACAGTTAAAATAGCTTATTACAAAACTAAAATTAGTGACAATCAGAATAATCCTAAAAATATTTGGAAAATTATAAAGGAAGCTTCAATGAATTTGAGAATCCTAATACAATCAATATATTAAAGGAGATCAGGGGATACCTTGACAGATAGTCTTCAGATAGCTAATGTGTTTAACAATTTTTTTGTTCTGTGGGTAAACGATTGGCTAGTAATATTGATAAGGTACAAAATAATATCTTTAAGAACAATTATAATAATGTAACTATGTTTCTCGAGCCCATTACTGAGTCTGTGTTGATTGAGGTTATCGGCTCTTTAAAAACTTGTTCTGCATGCAGCGATATAGGATTACACCCGATATTGTAAAATCAAACCACTTGTTACTTATTAAACCACTTCAATATATTATAGATCAAATATTCGTGTCTGGTGTATATCCTGATATTCTCAAAAAATCAGTTATTATACCTTTACATAAGGACGGTGATAAGACAGATGTAAACAATTATCGACCGATAGCCTTGACCAGTGTAATTAATAAGATTATCGAAAAGTGTATTAAAATAAGATTATGGAATTTTTTATTGCAGAATAGGATAGTTTTTGAGCGTCAGTATGGTTTTAAGGAAGGGGTCAGCACTTCAAATGCACTCTATGATGTGACTAAATTTTTAATTGATTCCCTCAACAATAACCTAAAGCCTCTTGCTGTATTTTTAGACTTAAAAAAAGCCTTTGATACTGTGGACCACCAAGTTTTATTGGACATATTGTATCACATTGGTGTTAGGGGGACAGTTCTAAATTTATTTAAATCTTATCTAATGGGTAGGCTTCAGCATGTCAAAGTAAATAATATCTATAGTAATGAAATGGTGGTGGAATTCGGTGTTCCACATGGCACTGTGCTTGGTCCCATTCTGTTTCTTATCTACATAAATAATTTATTTAAGATTCAGGAGGCAGATGAGATTGTATGTTACGCAGATGATACTGTACTTTTATTTAAGGGTATTAAATGGAATGATGTTTTTTATAAGGCTGAAAAATCTCTTTTTAAAGTAAAATTGTGGATGGATAGTAGTGTATTGACTCTTAATACAGAAAAATCCTATTTTATGCCATTTGCTTTAAATAGGCGAGGTCTTCCGGATAATAATAGCATTGTTTTACACAAACAAAACTGTACAGACTATAAAAACTGTGTATGTGATGGTAATATAAGACGTTGTGAATCAGTAAAGTATTTAGGTGTTTATTTTGATCAGTCTTTAAGATGGAATGTGCACATTGAATATGTAGCTAAAAAAGTAAGAAAGTTAATTTATAAGTTTTATCAGTTAAGATCATTTTTGCCGAATAATGTTCTAAATGTGGTGTATCTAGCTTTAGTGGAATCAGTAATGGGTTACGGAATTATAGCTTGGGGAGCTGCATGCAACAGCATATTACTATCTCTGATTAATTCTCAAAAATATGTACTAAAAGTAATGCTACGTAAAAAACGCAGCTTTTCAACAGACACCTTATTTAGGGAATCTGGAATGCGTACGGTTAGACAATTGTATTGTATAAAAATCATTAATTTTTCTATAAATTTTAAATTGTTTACTAATTTTTTATCACATATGCATAAAACAAGAGCCGTAGGTCGAAATTACTTATCACTATCACAGCAATTCTTTTCCGGAACTCAAAGGCATGTTACTTACGTTGGGCCTAAAGTACTAAACATGATGCCTATGGAACTAAAGATTAAACTTAATAAAAATAATAAAGCAAAAATTAAACAATGGGTTCTAACTAATTTTGTTAGTATTTGCCGAAATATTTCTTGGTTTGTGCCTTAATAGGGTCATTTATTCAATAAATAATTCTACTGTTTTTTATTTATTTCTTATTAATATTTTCTTTTCCTTTCTTTACATTTTTTATTTACTTAACCTTTTTTACTAGTTATTTAACATTTTTTACCGCTTTTGTTTTGCGCATGATCTTTTAACGGCATATGAGTGAGACACACACAAATCTCATGATTCATTTTGCCTTTACTCTTATGCCAAGGATATATTTAAGATAATTGTATAAGATTTGTAAATTGTAAATTTGATTTCTTGTTTAAATAAATAAATAAAATAAATAAATAAATAAATAAATAAATAAATAAATAAAAATAAATAAATAAATAAATAAATAAATAAATAAATAAATAAATAAATAAATAAATAAATAAAAAATAAATAAATAAATAAATAAAAATAAATTTGTAAAGGCCCACATCTGCAGTGCCCTCTAACAAATGCAAGGTTGTCTACTCCGAGAGTTCACTAGGTCTCTCGGAGGTTCTGTTCTTGATAATGATGATGGGCTCATCACCATTTATTCCGTCGTCACGGATTCGCATGACACCTTCAGATTAAGCCTGTGTGCATGTATTTGTGTAGGTGTGTGGTGCTTGTGTTTGCTTTGTGTTAATAAAGCGTTTGTGTGATGTGTTAGCCCGGTGCATAGGACACCAAAGCGTGTGAAGTGAGCTCTCTTGGGCGAGATGCCTAGAGGTGCAGGTGAGTGTGTTTACCTGTGTCTAATACAGGGCGTGTAGTGATGTCTTATTCGTAATCATTGGTCTGAGAACTGTGTGTGTGGCAATTGTCAGCATGATGCTTGCAATTGCTTGTTTGTGTATGTGTGTGTTTCGCCAGAACTTTATTTGTAAAAAGCAGGAGTTACGTTTTCTTCTAGAGTTCCCCAAAACAAGCGCATTTTTTTTTTAAATCGTGGGATTTTTCCTGTTTTTATGTAAGCAAGTAAACAGTTTTTTTAATGGTACCTTTATAATTTAAATTTCTTTTTAATAAAACGCCGATGAATTATGTTTACCACTGTTATGCTCTTTTGCAAAGACTTTATTTGGCAACATTCCACGCTTTAAACAAAGCTTTGAATCGTTGTGTATCAAAAAGTTATGTGTTCAGTGCGCTATTGGCAGTGTCAAATCAGTGTTGGCAAATATCCATATTGAAAAAACAATTGTACTCCCTGCTTTATATTATTGTCAAATAGTTTTATTGTAAAAAAGCGTCTGTATTAGTTAATTAATATAACCTAAAACATATTTTTTGACGTTTATTACCATTGGCAACATTCATATTTGCTATGTTTTCTAGGAGTACGATTTGCCAGCAATAAATAATACTTGCAAACAAGCTTTTAGAACTCTGTTAGTTATTTTGCTTCCCATTTAAACTTAAAGTTTCAAATCTGGTTTCCTAAGCACAGAAATTATGCACCGAAACATAAATATGTAATTTTGCTTTAGACTATGACTGTTAACTTGAGTATTGCGCATAAAATCTTCTATTTACTCTCTTTACAATAAAAATTGTATGTATAGTTGTAAGTTGGTTCACAGAGTTTTACAAAAAGATAAATGTAAATGTTTCAGTGTGATTCTTGCCCCAGGAGTATCTTAATCGCCTCTCCAGTCTTATTTATAGTACAGTTTAGAGAGCAAAATAGAAGCTGTTTTTTAAAAAAAGGTGTATAGAACCTAAAAAACCAAAATCCGTACAAAAGTTAGCTTTTCTCTTTTTTTTATAAAAAAAGCTATAAAAAATGACCATTATTCCTTGGAAAATTCTATTTGTTATGTTTTCTGGAGACGATTTGCCGAAGTGAAAATACGCCCAAGCCTTTTAGAACTCTGAGTTATTTTGCTCCCATTTAAATTAAAGTTCAAATCTGGTTCCTGCTTTAGTAATTATCCCAAAAAAAGTTTTTCTAACTTGACTAATTAATTATTATTCGAAATAAAATAATTCATTTACCTGTTTACAATAAGTAGAAAATTTGAATTTGGGTTAAGGGTTTTACATTAAAATGTTTCTGTGATTTCGCCCCGGGGTTGGCATTTTTTATTTTAACGATTTGACAAAAGGGAAAGGGGAAATTTTCACAAACAATATAAAGGTGAAGAACCTAAAAGCACCAAAATCTTTTTTTCCAGTTAAAAAAGCAACCATTTTTCGGAAAGAAAATGGCATATTTAGTATTGAAGGGCGTTACGGGACTTAAATGCCCGAAGGTAACCGTTTTAATGGCATATTTCCAGGAACTGGTAAGTTATTGATTTTATTTTAATACATATGTTTAACAAACTTTATTATTTTTAGTCGGAAAAATACAGTCCGAACTCTCTCTGGACCAAGTATTCCACCCTAAGGTCGTTGATGGTCTTGAAATATAGACATTTCGCAATACCATCGTTCATATCTTTTTTAAGTTAAGTCGAAGATACGTCCAAGAAGTCTAAAGTTTTGGAAGGAGAACAAATATTAAAATTTATTAAGAAGGCTCCTGATGATATCTACTTGGTACACAAAGTCATATTGGTAATGGGTGTTTTTGAGGTTTAAGACGAGATGAGTTGGTCAAAATGACCATTGATGACATTGAAGATAGAGGAACAGTCTTGGTTATAAAGATACCAGAAACTAAAACTTCAACTTCAAAAAGTTTTACTATCATTGAAGAAGATTTAGGCGCTTTAAATTTAATAAAAAAGTACACAACATTAAGACCAGCTGGAATAAAGAAGCGAAGATTCTTTCTTACCTATAGAAAGGGTCGATGTACAGTACAACCCATTGGAAAAAATACCATAGGAAGCGTCCCAACATTGATCGCAAAATTTTTAAAACTGGATAATGCAGAAGCTTACACCGGCCACTGTTTGCGTCGCACATCGTCAACTTTACTTGTTGTACAGGTGCTTCGTGTGAAACGCTAAAACAACATGGGAAATGGAAAAGCTCTTCAGTAGCTGAAGGATATATAGAAGAAAGTATTTCATCCAAAAACAAAGTAGCCAAAATGATTGCCAATTCAGTTAATTCCAGGTTAATTCCGTATTGACTATTGAAAATTCTTTAATGGACTGTTCTTCTATACAAAATAGCGTTAGTGCTACCACCGCTGCTACCATCACAAAAAACACCGACCATTCTATAGTGGGATCAGCTACATTTTCCGGGACATTTCAAAATTGTTATTTTAATTTTGGAAATAAAGTTTAATTTTTAGTATTGTTTAAAGAAAAAAATATTTTTTGTATAAACTTGATCTTTATTGTGAGAGAAATAAAATTGGATAAGCAATAAAATTTCCATATTAGCGCATTAGGGCATTATAAGCGGGCATTATCATAATGCCCGCTTATAATGCCCTAGGTGTGATAGCAGGTATTATTGCTATCATAACATATTCCTTTCTAAGGTATTATAGATCAATAATAGATAGGTAAAACATAAAAACAATAATTTAATTGTTATTTCATCGCGATGCTGTTAACAGGACTTTTATAAAGATTCGAAAAACAAACCAAATGGTTTTCTGCCAATCTTTATTGGTGCAGTATTCGCAGAGAAAAGTCGGAAAAACCACTAAAATTAACAACTTTGAAAAGATGATTATTTATAACATGTTGTTTAAACTTGGAGTAGAGGGGGGTTTAAAACAAGCCGTAGAAATACGAACGCCTGGTGAGGTATATTTCTCCTCTCCTGCTTCGACCCCCCATGACCCTGTCCGAAGAGTGAAATAGCCGGCGATGCACAACGTTCGAAGCATATTTTCATACTTTTTGCCAAATTTTTATTAAATTAAAATTTTTTACTCTAAAAGAAAAAATTACTATTTTTAAAAGTTTTTTTTTCACAATTAAAAAAAACAGAGAAAAGCCAACTTTTGTACGGATATTGGTTGCTTAGGTTCTATAAACCTTTCTCTAAAAGTTGGCACCGGTTGTTGGCTGTTAATTTTTAATTACCAAAATAAAATCTATAAACTGGGCTATTAATAGGACTGTACCAAAAAAGCTTAAAATACACATAACCAGTGTTCTATTAAGGTTATTTCATCGACCTCAGCCATCACATCTCGGCTATTATAATATAAAGGGGAAAAAGATTTACGAGGTTGGGACCAAATATTTCCGGCCTGACCAGGATCGAATTAAATGAATCGGTTCCGCAACTGCTCGTCATATGACCGAACATCTAATATAAGCGTATGTACAAAATTAATTGTTTGACATAACTAGTTTTGCGTAGGCCTTGGGATGAAGCAGACGTAGTCGTAATGTTTTCGCGATGTTTAAAATTGAATACAGAGCTGTCATAAAATTCTTAACGAAGACACTCGCCCCCAGAAATCAAACAACGTTTGGATGGAGTGTACGGGGAATCTTCCCCATCTTACTCGACAGTAAAAGAATGGCTCATATTATTTAAATTGGGTCGGAATCGCTTGAAGATAATCCTCGTTCCGGCCGGCCTGCAGAAATCATTACCCCGGAAATTGGAGGTTCTTAGTGATCGACGTTTTAAGACAAAAGAAATTGCAGTAAGACTGGGACTCTCCAAAACCTCCGTCTTACGAATCATTCATAAACATCTAAACATAAATAAGGTTAGTGGAAGAAGGGTTCCACGACTTCTTTTCGTTGTTCAGAAACAAGAACGTGTGCGATGTTGCTAGGAGTTTTTGAATGAATACAACCTCAACCCAAAGGAAGTAATGAAGTCTATTGTTACAGGGGATGAGACTATGGTCCTGTACTATGATCCTTTGTCAAAAAGAGAGTCCATGGAGTGGAGTAAATCAGGGGAGGCACCGCCTCAAAAAGCCAAGGTTGTTAAGTCAACAAAATGTCATGGCGACAAGATTTCAAAGGCATTCCTTAATAAATGGAAAAATTTTTGCGGTTCTTCTTTACCGCTTAAGAGATGCCATTAAAGAGAAGAGGCGAGAAAAATTGGCACGCGGTGTTCGTCTTCTCCAAGACAATACTCCCGTTTACACAGCTGCAGTTGCCAAAGCTGCTGTCGCGATTGTGGGTTTTTCAATACGCTGATTAAAAGTCTTTACGGGTACAAAACCCAAACACTCCTCTACCCCCCCCCAAAATTAGCCTTAAAGGTCACTGGGGATTTGAAGACTTTTGAGGGTGATAATATATATATATATATATATATATATATATATATATATATATATATATATATATATATATATATATATATATATATATATATATATATATATATATATATATATATATATATATATATATATATATATATATATATATATATATATATTATATATATAAAATATGTATTAAAATACACATCGTTTAATTATACAGTTTTTATTATTTTTTTATTTTGTTATAATAAAATCAGATGCGTGTCATGCGTGGTATTTTTTTTTAAATCCAAATATTTCGAAAACGGTTGCTCATATCGACTTCTAACAGTTATACCTTTTTGACGTAAAAATGACAAAACAGTTATTTAATTTACTTAAAAATGTAATACAGTGCCGTACGAAAAAGTTGTGACTGTTCAAAATAGTAAAAAGACGTGTAGGCGGCACCCCCTACAAGTAAGAGCCGTACTAAGATAAGATTCGAATCCGTCATACCAAAGAACCCCCGGATACCAAATTTTGCTTCAATATTTACATTATCATAGATTTTATTTAAAAAAATAGAAAAATTAAATAAAAATTTTAACACCCTGTATCTCGGAAACGAAGGGCTTGCGGGCCCATATTTGTAGAAACTTTTAGGTTTATATTTGGACCCAATATATATATATATATATATATATATATATATATATATATATATATATATATATATATATATATATATATATATATATATATATATATAGGTTTCTGAAACTGTTAGGGTTCTTTCATACGGGCAGCTTCGTGAGTTCGAAGCTCCATTGGACTCGATGCATTTTAGTGCTGAGAGCCTTTCTCTTTCTGGGAAGCGAGAGTCGTGAAGTTCCCGTGTGAAAGAACCCTTAGAAAAGAGTTTCTCCTTTCCATTAGGTTTGTTTCAACAAGTATCCGATATCGTTTTGAAACCGTTTTTGAATAGTTTTTTGTTGCGCTTCGACGCATGTGCGGACTTCAAATAGTTTCGTGACGGTACAAAAAGTAACAAACGTTGGATCGTTTTGCCGATCGTTTCCGGGACTGTCAAATCAAAAGGTCAAGTCTCTTTGGTTTTTTTGTTTTGTAAATAAAACCTTACTTTTTTACTTATTATTTTTTTGTTGTCTGACAATCGTCGCTTCAATAGTCTTGTACGGTATATTATACGAATCTGTTTCGTCCTTTATTTCTAATATCATTTTATTGCAATAGTCAAATCAGACCCGAGTTTTATAATTCATCTTCACTATCTGAGTCGGACAAAAAATCAATTATATCATCGTCACTCATCTTTAAAGGTAATTAAATTTAATGATGGGCTTTGGAGGTGTAAAAATTAATTTTTTTGAACGATTAAACAAGCAAGAAAATAGTAAGTGCTAAAGCACGATGCACGCTATTCACTAAATAACAATAAACAGATAAAGAAGAAACATGAAACAGCTGCTAAAAATCAAAATTCCAGTGCCAAGATGCTCATTGCTCAAGTCAAGCACACTTTCAATTTGGGCCATGTATCGGAATTACCGTTCTGAAACCGTAACATAAACGATCCCAAGTTATGTTGGTACCAAACAGGATCATCTGACGGTGACGGTGACGGTTTTTCGACGTGTTGGAACAAACCCATTGTGATCGAAATGACCGTTCGGAAACGGTTCCTGTAACACACCATTGGTTGAAATGGGTTTATTTGACTGGGCCTGTGCGTAATCGTACAATAAACGGTATTCAAGACTTTTGTACAAACATAATAACCCTCCGATTTTTGATTACTTAAAAAACACCCTGTGTATATACGTCTTCCCTCTTTTAACCATCGCTATATCTATTACCATTTATGAAATCTCTCTGGTG
This sequence comes from Listronotus oregonensis, assembly GCA_019359885.1. NCBI lineage: Eukaryota > Metazoa > Arthropoda > Insecta > Coleoptera > Curculionidae > Listronotus > Listronotus oregonensis. Next base: position 8,884 of record JAHBCN010003671.1, on the reverse strand, counting down.
ATGTACGATCGTATAACACAACTGCCTATATTTAAAACCAATAGGTTACTAAATAAACCCAACTACAACGTTCATTAACGTAAACAGGAACTAGTAAAACAAAATTTCCTGCGAGTAACAGACCCCCGCTGCCTGCGGGCTTAATAGAAATTTATAAACACAATTTTAATCACCAAAGTTCATCAACTTTTAATGAATAACAGGTTTAAATTGGGGAGTTTAAATGCAGTATTTTCATGTGTTTTGAAGGTATGCAGTTATGAAAAGGAAAATGATTATCATTTACATGTAAATTTGTTAAGAGTTTACCATTGTAATTTGCTTGTGTTTACGAGGTTTAATTCTAAGATTTTAAATGCAAATATAAAATAATACACTTTAACATTTTCATGACAAATTGTTGTTTTAAAGAATGACAAGGCTAATATAGGTATCTATATTCAGATCTTTTTTAAAGATGGAACAGATGATTACTTTCTTATTTACAAATAGTCTAGTCCAGAAGTTGATTTATGGCAAAAATTAGTTACAAGTCTCCTAAAAATATGGTTAATGCTTTAAACGATCCGGAATGGCATCTAGAAAAAGATGTATATTGGATTTTTTCTGCAAAAAAAATTACAATTTTTATTAACAAAAACTGTAAAACAAATAGCCGTCCAACTATTTGGCAAAATCTCAAAAAGTATAAGTGATGGCTCAAATATTATAAAAGTTTCTAAAAGAGCAGCAAATTTTAGTACGAGAGTTTCAAATTCCCGGAATTGTAGCTCCAATATTTAGTAGTTTTTAAATATTTTTTTAATGCAGTTAAATAGTAGTTAAAAAATTGTAAAAAATCCTGATGTCATTTAGGCACTTTAAAGAATATGATCCCGCGATAATAAAAGTTGTATCACCATTTTTCCAAAATTTACTCAATTGTTAATTACCAGTTCTTTTACGAGTCTCTGTTGTCATAGAAGGCGGTATAAAAGTTTAAATAAATAATCTATATTTTTTTGTTTTTTGGAGCCCCATTTATAAACATACTTAACAAGATGTTAATATGAAAGTTTATATAAATAAAAATTTCATTAATTATTAACTTTTAAAGTAAAAAAAAAGTGAAAAATTTAAATATTGTTTCTTAAATATATGTATATATAAATTATTATTTAATTTATATATTTGTTTAAAATATTGTTTATATAAGAAATTTTAAAATTTTAAAATATATTTTTAAAATATCATATTGTTATATAAATGATTTAAAATATATTAGAAACAATATTTTATTGTCTATAATTTTTTTTCAGGTTTATTTTTTTTAAATTTATTTTTTTAAATTTTTCCTGCCATTTGTTTATAAATTGTTTATAAAGAAATGGATTAATTAAATATTTTTAAAAAATCACCATATTGTTAGCGTAAGAAAATGATTTAAAAAATAATTAGAAACAATATTTTATTGTCTATAATTTTTTTTTCATATTTTAATTATTAAAATAAATTATTAAGGAATCGCTTTTTAATCATAATTTGCATTTCTTAATATAATGACACATTTTTTTTGTCAACAATTTATTCATTTATTTATTCACCAATTTGTTATATTTTTTTTTATTTGTTATTATTTTATTCTTGATAACAAATTGTTGAATAAATAAATGAATAAATTGTTGCCAGTTTTTTGCCATTGGATTTAGAAATTCAAATTATAATTAAAAAAAAACGATTCTTTCAATAATAAAAATATTAAAAAAACGATTATAAACAATAAAATATTGTTTATATATTTTTTTAAACATTATTTTCTTACGCTGACAATATGGTGAAAAAAAAAATAAAAAATATTTAATTAATCCATTTTTTTTATACAATATTTAAACACAGGGCAGGAAAATTAAAAAGTAATTATAAAATGCATAACATAAAGATGAAATCAGTAATAGCTTAAAATTAAAATTAAATATATATATATATATATATATATATATAATATATATATATATATATATATATATATATATATATATATATATATATATATATATATATATATATATATATATATATATATATATATATATATATATATATATATATATATATATATATATATATATATTTAAGAAACATTATATAAATGTTTCACTTTTTTCAGTTTCTTTTGAAAGTTAATAATTAATTAAATATTTTTGTTGTTAAGTATGTTTAGAAAAAGGGCTCCAAAAAACAAAAAAATTATAGATTATTTATTTAAACTTTTATACCGCCTTTTATGACAACAGAGACTCGTAAAAAAACTGGTAATTAACATTGAATTACTTTTTAAAAAATGGTGATACAACTTTTATTATCGCGGGATCATATTCTGTGAAGTGTCTATATGACATCAGAATTTTTTAAATCTTTTTAATTAATATTTATTTTCATAAATTAATTATTTAAATATATATATATATATATATATATATATATATATATATATATATATATATATATATATATATATATATATATAAATAAAGCTTAATAGGCCATAATATACAAGTTAAACTATATTGCTAAAGCAAATCATTATTGATGATTTTATGGTCAAAATAAAAAAATATATTTGTTTTATAGAATGGACAAATTAAAATATGCTGTTCCTTTTTTGTTTTCCAAAATATTGCGAGTTGCTTCGGGTCCATTTTTTTTAATTTGAAAAATATATAAAAAAATTTAGTTATCGGCGCACAGTGCCTGAAAACAAGTTAAACTGTTTTAAAAATGGCTACAGAACGCTCAGCTTCACCGAATTTTATTTTTTTTTTTAATTAAAAGCTTATGGTATTTGAAAAAAATTGTCAAAGCCCTTTTTTTGAGTTTTTATGATTTTTTTTTTAGTTCTGTCCCAATTTGAAAAAGTGGCAACTAAAATTTTAAGTCTTTGCGTAATACCTATTTTTACTCTATATTTTGGCCTGAATATTGTTACTGGGGATTTTCGAGGTCACCAATCACTAATATAAAAAAATTCGAAATTAGGATGGCGGATCCAAAATGGCGGATATTAAAATGGAAAAACACTTAAAATCCGGGGAATATGGATAAAACCTTTTATTTAGGGGTTTTTTTAAAAAAAAGGGAAAATTAAAAAATTTTAAATAGGGGAAAAAGGGGGGGGAAAAAAAAAAAAAAAAAAAAAAAAATTTTTTTTTTTTTTTTTTTTGAAAAAAAAATTTTTTTTTTTATTTTAAAAAAAAAAGGGTTTTTTTTAAAAAAAAAAAAAATTTTTTTTTTTTTAAAAAAAATTTTTTTAAAAAATTTTTTTTTTTTTTTAAAAAAATTTTTAAATTTTTTTAAAAAAATTTTTTTTTAAATTTTTTTAAAAAAAATTTTTTTTTTTTAAAATTTTTTTAAAAAATTTTTTTTTTAAAAATTTTTTTTTTATTTTTTTTTTTTAAAAAAATTTTTTTTAAAATTTTAAAAATTTTTAAATTTTTTTTTTTGGGGGGGGGAAAAAAAATTTTTAAAATATTTTAAAAAAGGGGGAAAAAAAATTTTTTTAAAAAAAATTTTTTAAAAAAAAATTTTTTTTAAAAAAAAAAAAAAAATTTTAAAAAATTTTTTAAAAAAAAAAAATTTTTTTTTTTTAAAAAAATTTTTTTAAAAAAAAAAAAATTTTTTAAAATTTTTTAAAAAAATTTTTTTTTTAAAAAACCCCTTTCCCCTTTTTAAAAAAAAAAAAAAAAAAAAAAAATTTTTTAAAAAAAAGGAAAAAGGGAAAAAAAAATTTTTTAAAAAAAAAAATTTTTTTTTTTTTTTAAACCCCAAAAGGGGGTTTTTTTTTTTTTTTTAAAAAAACCCAAAAAAATAAAAAAAAATTTTTTTTTTTTTAAAAAAAAAAAAAAAAAAATTTTTTTTTTTAAAAATTTTTTTTTTAAAACCCTTTTTTGGAAATTTTTTTTAAAAAAAAAAAAAAATTTTTTTTTTAAAAATTTTAAAATTTTTTAAAAAATTTTTTTTAAATTAAATTTTTAAAAAAATTTTTTTTTAAAAATAATTTTAAAAAAAAAAAAAATTTTAAAAATTTAAACTTTTTTTAAAATTTTTTTAAAAAAATTAAAAAAAAAAAATTTTTAAAATTTTAAAAAATTTTTAAAAAAAAAAAAAAATTTTTTTTCCCCCCAAAAAAAAGGGGGGGAAAAACCCCCGGGGCCCCCCCTTTTTAAAAAAAGGGGGTTTTTTTTTTTTTTTTTAAATTTTTTTTAAAATTTTTTTTTGGTTTTTTTTAAAAAAAAAAAAACCCCCCAAAAAAAAAATTTTTTAAAAAAAAAATTTTTTTTTTTTTTTTTTTTTTAAAAAACCTTTTAAAATTTTTTTAAAAAAAAAAAAATTTTTTTTTTAATTTTTTTAAATTTTTTTTTAAAAATTTTTTTTAAATTAAATTTTTAAAAATTTTTTAAATTTTTTTTTTTTTTTTAAAAAAAAAAAAAAAAAATTTTCCCCAAAAAAAAAAAAATTTTTTTTTTTTAAAAATTTTTTTTTTATTTTTTTAAAGGGGAAAAAATTTGGGGGGGAAAAAAAAATTTTTTTTTTTGGGAAAACCCCCCAAAAAAAAAAAAGGTTTTTTTTGGGTTTCCTGGTTTTTGGGAATTTTGGAAAAAAATTTTTCCCCAAAAAATTTTCCCAAAAATTTAAAAAAAATCTTTTTAATTTTTTTAAATTTTTAAAATTTTTTAAAAATTTTTTTTAAAAAAGGGGAAAAAAAAAAATTTAAAAATTTTAAAAAAAAAGGGGAAAAATTTTTAATTTTTTTTGGAAAATTGGGAAAAAAAAAAGGGCCCCCCCTTCCAAAAAAAAAAAAATTTTTTAAAAAAATTTTTTAAAAAAAAAAAAACCCCCAAAAAAAAAAAAAAATTTTTTTTAAAAAAAAAATTTTAAAAAAATTTAAAAAAAAAAAAATTTTTTTAAAAATTTTTAAAAATTTTTTAAAAAAACCAAAAAAAAAAAAAAAAAAAAAAATTTTTAAAAAAAAAAAAAAAAAAAAATTTTTAAAAAAAAAATTTTGAAATTTTTTTTTTTTTCCCCAAAAAAACTTTATTAAATTAAATAATATTTTCTTCTTATTTTCTACTCTACTACTTACGACATCCATACCTTATATTAGAAACGTAGTAACAAATATTGATCTAACATCCTAACTTCCTAAAATCTAGAAGTCGACATTTTTAGTCAAACCTGACTTATAAAATGTTCCTTTAACATTTAGGTAGTATAGCCTCTAGAGAAGACAAAATACTAAAAAAAAATACGTCGACTACTCAGCACGTAGAGCAAGAGAGAAAAGTTATACTCCGGTTTTAGAAGTATATTATATACACCGCTCGGTATGCTTATTGGTCGGCATGATATATTCTATTCTCCGCGGACTAATTAGCATGTAGAGCGAGAGAGAAATGTTGTACTCATATTCTTATTTCTCTCTTACGCACATTGTTCGCACGACCAAGTTGCAAAACTGCCTCTAGCAGTATATGCTCGAAGGTTGCAATGGTTAATCTGAGTAGCTTTCTAGTGATGAAAATTTTTCCTCGCCTTAGAGCATGGTCTGCTCCAGAAGTTTAACAATAAAAAATGGTAATTATTGTTCGTGGCACTTTTTATTAGAACAGTGTGAAAACGCTCTTGGGCTACTCCTAACCCGATAAATGTTTGACTAGAAACTCACTCTAGCGTGCGTGTAAAAATTATTATATGTATATGCGTGTTTCTAAGACCAAGAACATCTTTTCATTGCGATTCAAAATTCTTAGATGATATTTTACACCCTGGACTGCATTTAACTTATATTTCGAATAAGGCATTGGGGTGAGTCGGAAATATACTGCATGTTATAGCTTCGGACACGCCTTAACCTAAGAAACAAGAAGGTTTTTCTAGATTCTTGTTAATTTATATTTATACAAATATAAATACACAAATAAAACATAAAATTATTTTAATTCTTTTGTTTTATAAGGAATAAATGTATAATAAACAGCAGTAAGTAATAAAATTCTTGTAAATAAATAGTTTTACTAATATTTGTTAAATTAAAACAGAAATTTTCTTGAAAAATAAAACAAATATTCTGTAAATACTACCTAAATTTATCAATAAAATGTAATAAACATGAGTTAAATTGAAGAGCCAAATTTAAAGAAGTTCTGCAGTATTAGTCATTTTAAGCTATCTATTGTAATGCTTGTTTTTAAAGAAAATGTGTAAAATAACTTCGTTAGAGTGTCAAATCTATTTTCTTTATATTCCGTTCAAGGTAATTGTTTTTGGTTATATGCTTAATTGGTTTTTAACACAAAATCCCAAGCTAAATGATCTTTTTTGACAAATAGTTAACATTTAAAAAGTTCTGCCCTGTTGCCAAGAGTTTTTATTTTTACCTCTTTGTTAAATTTAACACATTGTTAAGTCCATTGCTAACTTTAACAACGCGACCATCAGTATATCGATGCCTTTTTACAATAACTTATTAACCAATGAGTTTCAATTAAAAATTAAAAGTAGTTTCGGCATACATGTGTTAATCTAATTTAAATGTACCATTGGGTAACATTAATAATGATAAGTTATGCAGATCACCAAGATATACAAGTAAAAAATGATCTTTCCAAGATGCATAGGTTCATTAATCAACCCCAAAAATCCAAACGTTTTATGACAGAAATATTATATAAGCAAAAAATAGGTCAGCAAATCTCGTATCGTAAATATATGAACTTTGCTAAAGATATATTTTTGATAGTTTATTCTGTTTTCTAGAAAAAAATATTGAAAGAAAAAATTATTTAAATATTTTCAAATAATTATTAAAGGTGCCCACCGTGTATCTTTTAGCAATAAACTATTTTAACACAAATTAAATATTTAAAGGTTTTGAATATTACTCAATATTAGTTTTTTTAATCAAATGATTATATCTTTTTACAATCATATTTAATATGCTGCGATAGCTAGCCCTATAGTATATTCGCGTCTTGTTTTATCTAATTTAGCAAAGCTTTGGCGGCAATATAGATCTACAAAACAATTGGCGAATTGTATAAAAAATATTAAAAATTGATTAAGTCTCCAATAGTTTAGAAAAAAAAATGTATGTACAATTCACCGCAGTATAGTTATTTAACACACGTAGGCGAAAAACGAGTCTTAAAATAAAGCTAATTTAAACGTAATAAATTAGATTAACAGGTATGTAGAATTTTTTTGCTATAGTTAATACTAATAATTATTTATAATTTCAAAATATATACGTGTGGCAAACAAAATTTTTTGAATTTTTCTATTTCTAAGAAACCATATCAAACTAAAGTCTATATGGTAAAAATAATAAGGCTGTTTCCTAAAATTGGAGAATTTACATTTTTTGTTGCTGTTTTATTGGTCGAAGTTCTAGAGCTTATTTTGTATTATTCTACGCCACTGTTAGTTAATTTGTTATACATTATTACTTTTTTGGTTGAACACGGAATCCAATAAATGCGAAATACGGACCCTTTATTTACCCACCCTAAACACTACAGTGTCCATTCGCAGAAATTAATTTTGATCGCTCGGTAAAATTTCATTACCCTAAATGCTGATTTTGTCCTTTTTAGTAATACGAGGTAAAAAATAACGAGGTAATGGAACAACATTTTGCCAAATTGGCGCGATTTCTACCCTTGATCCTCATATCAATCGGCCTCTTCCAAAAGTTGCTTCTATTGCTTATAAAGTGTTCGAAATTATTTAAAGGGTCAAGCTGATCAAGTGCAAATATGTACTCCGGGGCCTCTTTTCTTAAATTGTAGGGGGTAGAAATTTAAAAGAAAATGGAAAAAAATTGGTGTGGCCAAGAAATTGGGTATTTCATTCCATTAAAAAATAATACAAATTATTACACTTTAAGAACAAATTAGTTTTCTAGGTAGTAACCAAAAGAAATTAGGACTATAAAACCTATAAATTAAAGCGTTTGCCACTAATTGCATTTTTTTCCCATAAGTATATTACCCATATTTACATTGTAAAAAATAGGTATTATTAATCAATTGATAGACTCTGACATAGATTCCTCTATCTTTGGCTTTTCTGGACCATGTTGTACCTGCCTGTTTCCTTATATCATTGATTCCATTTTAAGTTTGGACGTTTTCTCGGTCTTTTGATACCTCTGTTGTCTGTTCTTCTTGTTGTGTCCTGCCCATTGCCATTTCAGAGATTTAAGTCTTTGTATAACATCTGTCACTTGTATTTTCTGCCTGATCCTTGTTATTCTTTTACGTTCTCTTCTTGTTATTCCTAGCATACTTCGTTCCATGGATCTTTGTGCAACTTGAAGTTTGTTTGTTATATCTGTTTTAAGTGTCTAAGTTACACAGCACGCTGTAAGAAAATATGCAAAAAGTTGGGGAAATATAGCTGCTGCTAGAGATATTTAAAAAAACATAAAATTAAATAATTTTAATAGATAAAGTATACTATTGGGTAAAACTCAAAATATTTTTTTTAATTTTTCGCACTTACTGTAACCAAAAGATAAATAAAACTTAACTTCTATAGAAAACCTTTTAAAAGGAATCCAAAACATAATTTCTTAAAATTATATTGAGTACATAACATTGCATACTGACGCTTAAAAGGCAAAAGCGCCTAAATTACAATTTAATAGTTTCTCGGTAGGATTTAAAGTTTTTTTATTTTAAATTCATAACACTCTTCATATTTCTAAGGCTTTTCACCAGGTCTATCCCGATGACGTATTGGCATTGCCTACTATTAGACCTGGAGCCGAGAGGGCTTTTGCATGTATCATAGGCCCCACGCCGAGGCTTTGGGGGCTGATAGACATCGTCATTTTCCACTTTGATTT
>JAHBCN010003670.1:104686-161214 GCA_019359885.1 Listronotus oregonensis | reverse complement strand
AAACCCTCTTCAAGGCAGGCATAAACGCAAGCCATCTGGTTTTACTGTAGCCGAGCTTTGCTGATTTCCATTTAGCTTTCCCCAAAACCCCTTTAGAGCTCAACGGAACCGTAAAAAAAAAAAAATAATATTTTTTACAACGTTTCCCAATCTTGGTGCCATTTGCATCAGATTTTATAGCATTGTAAAATAGATGGGCTCCACATTTAATTGCTATCAAGGTTTTTTTTCAGAGATGATTGTTATTTTGCACATTATTAGTTTCTTGCCTAGCTACACCCCCAAAATTGACATTACCATTGTCACCACAAAACGCCACGACTTTTTCTATCAAATTATTATCTTTCAGTACTTAATATAAATAGTCGACAATGATATCATACGTTTCACCTGGTTGATCTTGGAGGTCTAAAATTTTTACTTGCACACCTTTGTGAGGTTAAAAAAAGCGCACTACAAAAGGATATATTTTCTTGTTACCGTGGTTTAAAGCGTCATTTAAAATTGTAACAAATTTGGGGATTATTGAGATCATCTTTTAATTCGTCGATCGCCGTACGCCCAAAAAACATTTACTACAATAGCCTCTGTTTTTGTACGTGTGCATGTGAATTTCTGAAAAAAAACGGATTGAATTAATTTCTACGTAAATTTCATGCACAGTGTGATAAGCCCGGACACCTTCTGCCGCGGTAATATCCAAATCCTTTAAAGTTGGCGCGTTCAATTGAGAACTGGAAGCGGCGGCACGATCGGCATTTTTATGTTTTTCAGACTTCAAATGCTGTTTAATATAACCAGCACCACTATGGGGAACACTAAACTCTATTTTCGCGCGGTTTTGGAAAATGAGACTATTTTGCGTCCCTGATCTTTGTTTGGGGACAACGAGACAGATGGCCGAAAAAAGGAACAGTCCCGTTTAAAAGGGCGTATGGTCACTTTTTTATACACATACAAGCTCAAAAAGGTTTTGAAAAAAATGGGGACCGTGGGTGCCGAAACCCATTTTCCCATTTCAGCCAATTTTTTCCCGAGTACCAAACATGCAAATATTAAATTTGTCTCCCCCGGAGCATAGTGGTCAGGTTTCCTTGCCAGCCTGGCGATCCCCGGGTTGATTCCCCCACCCGGAGAACACTTTTAGGCAGTGGTTATTTAAAATAACGTCCATGGTGGCACTACAGCGTTGTCTTAAGAAGTGCTGTAAAATGCAACACTTGCATGTTTCAGTGCTTGGATAACGTTGACGGAACAACTGGGAAGAAATGGGTTAAACACCAGAAAACCCGGCCCCACAGTACTTTGGTACTAAGATTTGTATATGTATATAAAATTTTGTAGAATATAATATACATATATAATAATCCTTCTGAGCTGTATAAAATGCAAATATTGAATTTCACAGTGCCTTTTAGAAAACGCAGTAGTGCCCTCCGGACGTAATCAAATAACGCTACATCTGGATTATCCCCCATTAAGATCAATGTCATTCACACGATACGTTTAGTTTAAGGTGTATTCCGAACTGCACCCAAGGCAGAGCTGGGACGGACCCTTCAACAAAGAAATCGATTCACCGATACGAATCCTCGAAACGATTCCTTTTTTTAGGAAAAAAGACTCAAATCTAAAAATCGTTTCCAAACAGATTATGAATCCGGATCATCTTTAGTTTTTATACGTACAAATGGTAACTTTCTGCTCACGAAGTATAAAAATGTATTAAAATTTTAAATTTATTTTTGGATGACACACTGAATAGAAATATTTAAATGTCCCATTTAAAAGTCCCTCAGGGTTATCTCAAGGACAACAAAAATTATGAAGATCGAGCAATCAAAACATCTTACAGAACTTCAAGTAAAATGTATGCCCGTTTTTGGATACCACACTCTATATGGTTACGAAAATGTTTCATTTAAATTTTGTTTCTGCGGATCTAAAAAACAATATATTTTAATTAAAAATCACATGCTAGGTGTGTTTCCTTATTTTAAGATCTTAATAAACAGATGTTTTAAAATTCTTTATCTTAATTTTCTATTTTAATTTTTCTATCTTAATTGATGCTGATTAAGAATCTTAAGAAAACATTTGGAAATTTAAATTGAAATATTTACGGCCGAGTCATAAACGCGTTGTTAAAGTTAGCAATGGACTTAACATTGGGTTAAATTTAACAAAGAGGTAAAAATAAACATTCTTTCCAACAGGGTATAACTTAAATGTTAACTATTTGTCAAAAAATTATTTAGTTTGGAATTTTGCATTCAAAATTAAATTAACATTAAAAAAATAATAATAAAAATAATTACCTTACACCGAATATAAAAAAAAATGGTTTTAAACTTTAACAAAGTAATTTTATATATTTTCTTTAAAAACAAGCCGCACAATAGATAGCTTAAATAACTTATACTGCAGAACTTTTTTAAATTTGTGTTTTTAACAGGTTCTTTAATATAATTCATGCCTACTACCTTTTATTGATACATTTCGGTAGATAGATTCATGTAGAAAAGACAAAATTTTTGCTTTATTTTTATAGAAAATTATAGTTTTAATTTATTACATATAAGTAAAACTATTTATTTTCAAAAATTTTATTACCTGCTTTAATATCCATATATTCTTTTTGAAACAAAAGGATTCAAATAATTCTTTTGTTTTAAAAACAATAGATGGATATTAAAGAGCAGTAAGTAAAAAAAAAATCCTGTTAATAAATAGTTTAGCTAATACGTATTAAATTAAAACATTAATTTTCCAGGAAAATAAAGCAAATATTTTGTCTGGATGAATCTATCTACGGAATGTACCAATAAAATGTAGGCATAAATTATGAAGATCCTATTAAATACCCAAATTTAAAGAAGTTTTGCAGTATTGGTCACTTGAGCTATCTATCGAACTGCTTGTTTTTGAAGAAATATATAAAATGACTGTTGAAGTGTCGAACCTATTTTTTTTTCATATTGTGTGCAAGGTAATTGTTCTTTAAGTCTTTTTTATGCTATTTCTTGTTATCTAGTTACCATGAAATGTTTAAAAATGTGCTGCTTTGTCAATTTTTTTTCATTTTTCACTCTTTGTTAAATTTAACAATTGTTAAGTCCATTGCTAACTTTAACAACGCGATCATCACTCGGCCGTTTGAAAGGCGGATTTTGATATTTATAAACCAATTTGCTTCTGATTCCGGATATAAAAATTTTAGGGGGACTAGGTTAAAATTTGAAAATTAGGAATCTTGAGTGAAAATTTGGAAATTTGAAATGGCGTATTTAAAATGGCGAATTTTGGCATTTGTCTTAAATTAGAAATATAAGGAATCGATTACTTTTTGAAATCGGATACTTTCAAAAAGGAATCGACTTCGGCTTATTTTAAAATTATTTAACGAAACCGGATCACGGATTCTATTTTTAAAAAGTAATCGATTCCAGCCTTTGGATCCTTAAAAAGGAATTCAGCTTTGACCCAAGGGCACACGGTGTTCAGTGGCGGTCAATCATTCAGTAACTGATTGTGTCCGCGTTGCCTAACTTCACTGATCTTACTGGAAGCGGTATTTAAATGCTGTATAAACGTTTTGTCAAATGATATGTTATGGTACAAAACCTGCTTTACAAAATATAAAAGCTATTTGTATTGGAAAAATAAGCAACATTTGAGTGTAACATATTTTGATAAACCCTCGTATATTCATGATTTAAATCAATAGTAGCTCTATAAATTATAATCCTCTTTATACAAAAATATTTATACGCTATTTAAAATACCCAAAACCCTAAAACGCAATAAATTCGGGTAGTAAAACCCTTTTGATGTTTTATTATCGAATTATTTGCCTAACTTACAATACAAAGCAGGTTTTAAAACGTTATTTTGGTTTTAAATTGTTTATATTTCCCAAATTGCCATAGCATTACAAAGCCCTAAATATTTTACTTCGATTCTAATAAACCTAAAACTCACTCGACTAAAAGGGTTGTTTTTACTGTTTTCGGACGGCTTTTACACGAAAAATATTATTTAGTACCTTTAAAATGAGGAACTAAAGTTCTAAAATTTTGAATCAAAATTTAATAAGGTTATAACCCAGAATATATACCCCATATTGGTTATAAAAACATGCTTAATAATTTAGAAGAAAACACAACATAATAAACTGGCTAAAATACACCACATAGAATTACATATAAAAAGTAGGTGGGAAAAAGGATGTAAGACCCCAATAGCTTATAGCATTATATATTACCAATTTTAATATTGAAATAAATTCTATATGATATAAGTCAGTACGTTTTTTACATTATTTTATTCTATGACCTTTGAAATTGGAATCAACATATTATTAATCGAGTAGGCACCTGTCACAAAACTAGGAAAAATTGTTTTTTCTACTTGCGTGCGCAAAGTAAGTACTTTTGCGACCATTTTCGGACTTGCTGGCGCTTGCAGACGAGGAGAACTCGCAAAAATGAAAACGTCCGACATCGAAGACAAAGGCAACCTAATTGTTGTGAAGATTTCAGTTGCAAAAAACTATACCTCACGTACTTTCGTCCTGTCTGAAGAGATCAACGACGGAAATTCCATGTTTCGTTTTGTTAAAGTGATTAGAATTCTGGTCTAAATATTGTCCAGTGTGAGTAGGTTCTCTGTATACTGAGGTTTGTATATGTCCATTATTTAGCTTGACTTGAACGTCGAGAAAAGGGAGGTCCGAATTTACTCCTTCTTTCGTGCAGTGACCTTATGTAACAGTAAAGAATCGCTGCAAGAGAATCTTAAGAGAGATCTTAAGCAGAACGGATACAGTGAGAGACTGGTGGAAAGTATTTGTTCTTATATCGGAAGTATACAGCATTACGGCCACCGACAACACATCAACGGTTTTTCGTATATTTCAAAAGGGGAATTTGCACACAACAATGCGTGGGGATCAATACATTTGGGAAGATGCCTTATGAGATAGCAGCATTTTTAAAGTTGCCGAATCCAGAGCTTTATACCGGCCACAGCTTCCGGCGATCTTCTGCAACGTTACTTGCAAATTCCGGAAAAGGAGATATAAAGCGGTTAGGCGGTTGGAAATCGACAACGGTGGCCGAGGGATACATTGAAGAATCAACAGGCTACAAAAAGGGGTTAAGTAAAAAAAAATAGACTGCAACAAGCCAAAAACTTTTAAGAAGCCAGATAAAATGTCCTGTTCCACAGACGTTGTTCAATCAGCTAAAATACAAGATTTCGTCTTAACATCGAGCAGCGAACCATCATCGACGTTCCTAAGAAATCATTTGATATCGGCCATAAACCTTCAACTCAACTAATTTTACTTTTACCATTAATATTGTTAATAATAATGAATAATATTTTTTTTTTGTATAATCAGTTAAAATAAAAATTTTATTGTTTACTTTGGATTTTTAATTTTGACTGAAATACCGTATATTTCTAATAATCATATTCTTTAAAAACACTCGTAGAAAAAGTATTCGAAAAGTATAAAAAGTATTGTTCCAAATATTCCAAAAAGTTTTTTTCCCATTAAAGGGTTATACGAACTCCGCTTCGCGTCGTTCTCCTGCTTTGGCGTGCGTGTATCCTTTGCGCACTTATTAGGAAAATAACTTTTTCGTAAAAGGTCATTTTTTTAATAAAACGTAATTAGGTTTAAACATATAATTTATTGTTTAGTTTTAATTCTTATGGATTAGTTTAGTTCAACAACGCGTTTTTTGCGTGAAAACATAAAGAGTAACATAATAGAAGAAGATGAAGCGACAGTACATACCACTAAAAACTCTAAAAGAGTTCTGCAAGATGTATTTAATGGCCGAATTATTTCACTATTTGGGAATTTAAATTGGCTTTTAAGGTCCGCGGACTTAACTGCATCAGATTTTTTTCTGTGGGGCTATTTAGAGTCAAAGGTTTTTGCAACTCGTCCAGAAAACATCCAAAATCTTAAAGTCCAAATTCCTGAAGAGGTCCGGTGAATAGATCAGGTTTTCCTTCATCGTGTCATTAATCATTTCTTGTTAAATGTTGAAAAGTGCTTTAAAGTTAATGCCTTAAAAAACGTAATTTTTAAAAGTTTGGATAATTAAGTTTTAAGAGTTTTACTGGGCAATTAAAATGGGTAGTCCATTATGGAGAACTCTGTACAATAAAAAATGTAGATTTCGATTAGCCGGATTCTTTGGTATACTTAAGAGCAAAACAATCCTTAGAGTTACGAAATATACGCATTTACGTAAAACCACTGGCCGAGCGTAGGTGAGAATAATGCTAAAATTTTAGTTTTATCGCCGATGGACTACCCTTCCTGGCGTCGCGTGATTTCTGTAGAAATTAGTATTGTTTTAAGTTTTAGTAAATATGGAAAAAAGCAGTAATTTATTTTCAAGATTATAAAGGGTAATGAAATTATTAAAAGAACCACTGACCTGCATAACAAAAAAGCAGTTGAAAAAACCAAAAGCAGCCAATGAAACTAAAAGTGCAGTCACTGAAAAAAAGTAAATAAAAATGATAAATTTTAATGAAAAAAGTACATGTTTTTAACGATAATTTATAAATTATAAAAAACTTTATATTGCAGCAAAAAAGTGTTTTGTAACAATTAAAAATTTGGAGATCTTAATGAAAAGGAGAGATTTTAACAAGCAAAACATCTCACAGGTTTTGCTTGTTAAATTAGTTATTATAAATTGTGATAATTTGTTGGGGGTCGCCAGGAAAAAAATAATATTGTCTTACTTCTAGAAGCTGAACCGTAAAAAATACTATAAAAATAAACAGGTCCTCCACAACTTGTCAATGAGCAAAATACGAGAGTATGGTTATAAATAAGGCATACGGCTCTGCAAAACTTAGTGCCTTATAAGTAAAAGATAAGAATTGGTGAACTTTTTTCACCAGAGTGAAAATATATGCATTTTTAAGGCAATTGATTGAACAAGATTTTTGGTTCCCTAATTCAAAATTAGTTAAAAGTTTTGTAAAAGAAATAAATACTTGAATAAAGGGCATTGTGCCCATAAAAACAATTATTTCGGTTAATCGAAAAAGGGGGAAAATCGTTAGTGTAAAGTAAAAATGTATCCGGCGTCCTGGGGTAACCTAATATTAATTTGGTGATAGCTGGAAGAATGGTTATCTACGTTATCTACAAACACCAATATATGTTGATTAGAAAGAAAAGTGGAAAACAAAGAAAAAAGTTTAGGCGGAAGACCGTTAAAAGGGTATTTGTTTAGGAGCGCATCTTGCCAGATCTAGTCAAAAGTCCTAGATATTTTAAAAACAATGAGCTGGGATTCGCTTTAATAAAACTTTTAAACATATTTTTTCTATTATTTTTAAATAATAATTATCGTTTTATAGGTAAGCAATATCATCATTGCTTACATTAAGATATAAAAGTTACTGGATATTTTGGTGTATTTTGATTTCCTTTTAAATATGGGCCATTAAAGATCCAGATTTTGTCTTATATTTTGCTCCCAGTAGATGTTTTGTTGAAACTAGAAATTTTGAACCACAGCTATAGCTTGTTCTATAAAATCAGTAAATCCACGCAAAATACCCCTAGGAGACCTTACATGGACAAACGAATATTTGTGTTCAGTGATCCTAAAACCCCTCATATATCCTTACAAAGTGATATTAATAAAATCAAATGTTGTCTTGTCACCATGCTGAAAACTATCTGTCTGCAAATTTTCAATTAATTCGACTATTTTATTTTCATTGGTGTTTTTGGGGTCCTTTTAGGGTAAAATATTTTCATGTTACAAACGTAAATTTATATCCATTCACCCTTTAAACTATTAGGGTCATAATTTAATAACTGAATGACACATCACACAATAAAGGTAATAATGTGGTTTTACATAATGTTCCACGGCGTATATTACCGCAACTACTTAGAATATAATTTAAGTAATTAATGATAGTTAGTATTAACAAAGAGATTACATAAAAGTATTTTAAGTTACCTCTTATAGCATATATTACCATAAACCCTTAAGAACTAAAGTTGCTTATATCCTGTTTTATCCTTCACTTAACACTTTTTGTGTTTTAATTCAAAAACCAAAAAATGAGCACAGTAAAAATTTGAGCAAGTTTTAAATGTTTTAAACCTTTACGAAATAAGGTATTAGTTGTTCTAAAAATATAAAAGAAATATTTTTATTTTTTTGAGTGGTGACACTCAAAAATGCAAAATCAAAAAATTTTTGAAGGTGGTGACGATATAATAATAAAGAAATGACAAGTTTAAAAAATGTTGTTTATTTAGAGTAGTTTTAACTGTACAAAACTATTGTCTAGTTTGAAAATGCATGTCGTATGTCCACTTTAATTAAGCAAATTGATAAAAGATTGTTTTAAATCAAGTTATTTTGTATACTCAGGCTTTAAGCTCTTGTGGACTCCCCTAAAATACGACGAACGACACTTAGACACGGCCTTACACAACTCGGCATGTGACACTGTATATGTTTGGTACGTCATTAATCTCGCTTAACGTTATATTGCTACTGTTACCTAAGCATAAATACCTAAAATATTTACTTGGATCTTTCTGTAATGGGATTTATATTTTGTAGTATAGCTCTTTATATTGATTAGTTGACGGGGTACATACTCCTCCCCGCCGACCAATCAGGCATGTAAAGAGAAAGGTTAGGTAGTTATGCCGTATAGGGTTTTTTGCTGTTTGTCATATAAATTAAGCAATTTAGATTTAAGGCTGGTTTATGCAGACAACTTTAAATTTAACTTTGGTGTAAGATCATTGCACACTTTAAGAAAACTTTAACTTTAATTATTATTTAAGAAGTTGGCCAGCTTTTATCTTCTTAAAGTTAAATTAAATAATAATAAAAATGAGCATGCGCGAGCAGTGTAACCAAACTTAAAATTCGCCTAGACTGAGCTGTGAACTTTAACCTTTAACCCAATTTACGTAACGGAAAATACGATATCTTTATTAACCAAGCACAAAAAACAGCCAAAACATAAAAAATGCTTTAATAATTAATACCAACCCAACGAAATTTATGTGTTTTTGCGCTTGCGTAAGGTAAATGTAAATATTTTCTATAAATGATCTAGAAATTTTTAAAGTTAAAATAAATTTAAATAAAAGTTAAATCAGATTTAAAGTTGTCTGCATAAACCAACCTTTATTTATAAGATTAGTAAGTTCTGTTTAGTTCTGGTACTTTTTCCCTAATTGGATACTCCAGTGTATTTTTGTCTGTTTCCTACACTGTACTTAATTAAAGGATGGCATTAAATTATGCCAGTTTGGAGCTTTCACTATCATCCACGTACCCTCGTGCTACCGAAGAACTCTTCCAACCTCCTAACCTCAATAAGCTCTCGGAACTACCTCCCGCATTAGAATGAATTGTTGCCGCTGTACGTCTTAAACAATGACCTGTGTACGCCTTAGCATCAGGTAAACCCAAATATGTAGCAATCTTAAAGGGTATATTTCCAAATGTATTTTTACCTATAGGCTGCACAGTACATCGTTCATCACGATAGCACAAAAAAAACCTATCAATGGGTGCACTTTTAGGTCGCAAAGACACATTGTCCCGAATTAACTTTGTTGCGCACATTTCACTGTCATCAATAAACAAAAAGCTTCTTGCTTGCCCATTTTTACTTTGTGGAATGTCAATAAATATATGCTGACCCATATCACGCACATCGAAAAACTTCATTTTTACAAGCTCGTCTCTTCTACAAGCTCCGAATCCACCTATCACTAATGCAACTTTATCTGCCAAATATTTTTCAGTCGGCGCTTCTTTCAAAAAAGTTATAACTTGTTCGCGAGTCAGAACCTTCGACTTTTTAGGCTGATAATTTCTCCCAAGTTGCCTTAGGAACTGTTGCAGAGAAATCAACTTTTCATTACTTCTTATCTTCTTATGAACTATTAATTCTTTACGTAACATTGAAAACTTTGTCCAAAGGGATTTTGGAGAATATGACTCTGACAAATCTTGAAAATAAGCCATTAATACGGTTTCGTCCACACGGTCCACGCAGTGTTCAGTCAGCCAGGCCTCAAATGGAAACTCGAAAATCGCCTAGTTTTTTCTGGTACAAGCGCATGCTCAGCTTTAGCAGCTTTCACTAAAATATCTTGGGGGAGATGGGTATTTTCCACTACTTCTTACATTTTTATGCCTCAATCGCAAAATTATTTTTTATGTGCTGTCTTATTGACAAATAACTTACAATCATGGTTACCACAATTATGTTTCGACAATTTTTTCATGTAAATGCTAGTACTTGATTTGGTTTAAACTAATACATTCAAAATTAATTCAAATTTTTCTCATATAAAGAATATTTAGTCGGACATTAAACGTTGAAGGCACCACGGGTATTAAGGATAATAACGCTTTTGGGCAACGTATATCCCTCGGTCCAAAGGCTCTGGGGAAACACACCATCGACCTCAAGCGTTATTATCCTTATAATACCCTTCGATACCTTAATAACTATTTAAAATTTGAGTAATATATTTAAATAATTTGATAATTCAATATTAACAATAATTTTTATTTTTTTATTTTTTTACTATTTGCACCAGTGTTTTAACTGTATTCGCACAAAATAATTTATTTTTTAAAATACCTTATTTGAGGGTATAACTATTGTTACGGACTTTAGTTAGTGTTAAGTTAATAGAAATGTAAAGGTTAAATTAAATTTTTTCCCTTTTTCGACGGTAATTGCGGATTATCCTGAGGCCGCTGGAGACATCCATTTTACACTTTTCTTACATCCTGTAGTAAAAGAATTCTTCCAGCTTATTCCAGACTTTTCTATTCTTTTCCACTTTTACTATAAAGCGGAAGGAGCCCACGGGCCAGTTTAGTTTTGTATTCGGACGAGATAAGAAGTTGACTGACAGTTAAAGATTAAACAGTTGTCATTATTACCTTACGTTCAAGTGTTACCTTAAAAACGTTTATAAACCAGATATCCAATAAAAAGGTGTAAAACCAGGATTCGTGTTTTTATACGGGGTGTCACGGAACACTATGTTTTTAATAATTAATTCGTAAAAAATAAACGTTAAATAATAATACATTGGAACAAGCCAATTTTGTTAAACAGGAAACAATAATATAAGTTTTAAACATTTAATAACAAATATAAATAAATTTAAACAGAAATTAAACAGTCTAAATAAAAATTATTTATAGAGATTTATATATAATTTTTTATGTTGTGTCTAGGGAAGCAGGTGCTAAAATCAATATAATTTTATTTGCTGTTTAGTCCTTGTCAAAACAAATATTTGGCTATATTTTTTAAACTTAAAAACGTGTCAATTTTGATGTTTTTAACACTTCGTCGTTAAAAATAAATCATAAATTAAATTTAAAGCGTACTTTCTCATTTTATTTTCTTACAAACAAGTTTGTTAATTAAAATAAATAAGAAAATTTTTTAAAATGTGCTTATTTAATTAAGTATATTGCCTAAATGATAAACTTTGCTTATAAATAATTTGTGTGTTTGAAAAACTTCATTATTCGACTTTTTCTTTGTAGGAGAGGACAGGCTAATAATTATTCAACTCACCCCATATTGCTGTTTATGTCATTTCTTATCTTGAAAAAATTTTAATTAAACTAATTAATTAAATCAATTTAATTTTTTGTCTTCTTTTTGATTTTCATTTAATGGATGGCAAATTGAAAATATAAATAGACATAAAAATAAATTTATAATTTAAAAAAGTACGAACCAAAGGTGTGACATATAGTTAAATACCAAAAAGTGTTAATTTTTTATAAGATATTGTCTTATTTCGAACAATATTTCTCTGATATCTTCTATTTTATTTTAAGAGAAATGATGTTGAAAACTTTATAAATTGAAAGATCAAAGACTGTATTTATTACTTATCTGACAGGATTATTTCTTGAAAATATTGCTAAAGGATTTAATACTTTTCCCTGCGGTGCAATAAAATTTTATTTGACTTTTTTAAAATTATATACCGAATAAAATGTAGTTTTGAAGGGTAAAACCGATTTTTAACTATAATTCTAAAAGCTTACCCTTTTTCTGTTGATAGTTCAAATCTTGCTGGTCCTTAATTTTCTTTAAATAAATATTAGTTATTTTAATTAAGTTTCCTAGAAGTAAGTCTTATAATAAGAAATCTCCTAAAGAACTAGCTGACCAAGGTAAGTTATCTTAAAAAATTTAAATACAATGATTATGATTACTCTTTTAAATTATAATATGTGTATATCAGAATTTTCTTTAAACTTTATAGCTGTCTTTATATGCATTCTTTAAATATTTCTTCTCCAAAAGTAAAAAAACATATTGCTTAAATTTATGCTTTTTATTATTGAAAAAAATAAATAAATAAAACAATAGATTTAAATTCATTTACAATAACGCGTGTAAGAATTATTTCGTGTTTTTTAAAAAATTTATATATTCTTTTTCAATACTAGATAAAACAGTCCAAATATGAAACGGGCTGCACCCCGTTCCCGAAAGTTAACATATCTTTTTTATTTAGTTAATTCTTTTTTTTTAAATAAGGGCATTATAAAAATAAAAATATATTAATTTATAATTTTATCATTCACTATTTATTTATTTTATCTTATTGGTTGTAACAATATTAAAATTAAGGTATTTTGGAATAATAGATCCGTTTGTTATTTATAAATAGTTTACACTATTTTACACTTTTTGTACACACCTTGGATAAGAGCGCTTACGGAAAAAAAAGTGTAAAATAGTGAACATTATACAGGGTGTTCCTAAAAAGCCATGCTAATATTTTAGGGGGTGATTCTTGGACTCATTTAAAAAAAAATCTATGAACCTTTGTCCTAAAAGTCTTAACTTTTGAGATACCGGGTGATAAAGTTAAAAAAAAAACAGTTTGTAAATAATAACTGAGATAATTTGTAGACATCTTTATGAAATTTGGTACATATCTTTTATGCATTAAGGTGCATTTTTTAATGTAGACTAAATTTTATTTTTTGTACCAGTGGCATCCGTACGGGTTTTGCATTGAATATTTTTGGAGAAAAAAATACTACGCCACTGTTTTCTCTACAAATATTTTCTTTTTCAAATTTCTCATTTATTTTTAAGCAAATTTGATCTTCAGGTTTTTTTTTGTCCGACGCATTGTTCTCGCTTAAAAAAAAAATTAAAAAAAAACGTTTTACCTTGGGATCAATTCTTCACTACGATTACATTTTTGTTTGTATCTCCTTTATTATTCATCACATAAAAAATTTTTATAACTTTTTATACAGATAATTTTAAAGCTGTATTTTTTGTTTCATACAATTTTTTAAAATATTAACGTTTTAAATTAAAAAATGTTAATATTTAAAAAACTATAAGAGATAAAAAAAATAATAAAAAAAAAAAAATTTCAGTCCAATATAGCCAAAAAAAATGATTATAATATTTTTGGTTTATTTTTAATATAAATTATTTATTTTATTTATTTCAATTTTAAACCACTTAAAATTTGCATAAAAAAATGTAATAATAAAAAGTTTTTATTTTTCCAATTTTTTCCCTGAATAAACTTTTAAAAGTATTGCATTTAGACAAAAACCCAAATTAAAGGTCTTATAAAAATACATAATTCATGCTATATAAAATCTCTTGTAGCTTTTACAGTTTTTGAGATATTGACGTTTAAATTAAAAAAATAATTTCTCAAAAACTAAAATAGAAACAAAAAGTTTGTTAAATACTGTTAAATAAAAAATACAGCTTTTCAAATTGTCTATATAAAAAGGTATTTAAACATTTTTGAGAGGATAAATCTTAAAGGATATATAAACAAAAATGTGATTGAACTAAGGAATTGAACCTGAAGTAAAACAATTTTTATTTTTTAAGCAAAAACTATGCGTCGTACAAAGAAAAACCAAAAAATTAAATTTGTGCAAAAATAAATAAGGATTTTAAAAGCAATTTTTCTTTTAAGAGAAAGCAGTGGCGTAGTATTTTTTCCTTCAAAAATATTTAATGCAAAACCCGTACAAAAAAAAAAAAAAAAAAAAAAAAAAAAAAAAAAAAAAAAAAAAAAAAAAAAAAAAAAAAAAAAAAAAAAAAAAAAAAAAAAAAAAAAAAAAAAAAAAAAAAAAAAAAAAAAAAAAAAAAAAAAAAAAAAAAAAAAAAAAAAAAAAAAAAAAAAAAAAAAAAAAAAAAAAAAAAAAAAAAAAAAAAAATTTTTTTAAAAGCAATTTTTCTTTTAAGAGAAAGCAGTGGCGTAGTTTTTTTTCCTCAAAAATATTTAATGCAAAACCCGTACAGACACCACTGCTAAAGAAAATAAAAATTTTTGAACATCAAAAAATGCACCTTAATGTACTAAACCTCATAAAGATGTCTGCAATATTATCTTTATTTATATTAATAAACCTTTTTTTAACTTTATCTCAAAAGTTAGACTTTTAGGACATACGTTTATAGGAAGTTTTTTCCTTAAAATGAGTCCAAGAATCATCCCCTTAAATATTAGCATGTCTTTAAGGAACACCCTGTATATGAATAACAAGTAAACCTAATATGGCTTTATATGGGCTGTCGCCAAACCTTAATTCAGGCTACGCCAATGATATTAACAGATTTGTTAAAATAACACTTAAATAACTTTTCTTCCATGGGTTTACGCTTGTAAGTAAATTTATATCATACTTTAGTAAGTTGTGGTACTACATAAATTTAAAATATAAAATTTATAAATATTTTGAAAAAAAGCTAAATAATATTTTTCCAACAGAACACGATGTAATCTAAGATTATAAACAATTTTAACTTGTACATTAATTAATACGAGAAGCTTTAATTTTGCATTTATGCTGGATACGTAAAGTGGATAGTAAACTAATGTATCCTTATGGTGATGTTTACTGTTCAAGTGCGTTACATATTATAAACAAATAATAATCAAGTGCGTGATGAATCCATTACGCCTCTAATTGCATCCCGATTGTGATGGATATGTGTTTACATGTTTAATTTTCTGGATGCTTTTATTGTTTAACAATAAGCAAAAAACAATTTTTCTATATCCTAAAAGATAGCTCATTGTAGTAGGAAAGCTGGAAAATATTTTAGAGTCGGTATTTAAGGAACCATGAAAATTTGTGCAATGGTTCTTTTATAATATCTTAGCACAAAAATGCAGACATGGCTAAAGAGTTACGAAGCTAAACCGGCACTTTGAAATTTTAACAGAGCAATATTTATATTCGAAAAGGAACTATTGTCGAAGAGACCGATCATTTCGCTGGGACATTCTACCTGCCAGGTGATTAAGAACGAAATGCATAAGTGCGAGTGAACAGAGGTATGGGCAAGTTAAAAGGCAAGAAAGAGCGTATATCGGCTGCTGTCTCAGCTAAAAGAGGTTTGCGATTTAAACTGAAGTGGAAATTAATATAGTCAACCAGAGGATACATGAAAAATTGTTCAATTTACTGACTTACGTTAGGTATAAAAATATAAATATACTTTATTAAAACCTTTTTTATTTATAAATAAATAAATGATAAACTATTTAAAGTATTTATATCTACTCCGAAATACGCAGTAGAGATCTCAGGATGCTTTGAATCACCTGGTTTAGCGAAATCCAATTGCTTTAAAAACGCCTTATATCTGATATACGCTCTCTATTGTACTTCAACTTACCCATACCGCTGTTGGTGGAATAACCCAGCAAAATAAACGGTCTTTCTGGCAATAGTTTCTTTTGTATATAAATATTGCTCTGTTAAAATCTCAAAGTGCTGGTTTAGCCTCGCTTTCTTTGAGAAAGGGCTGCATCTTGGTGTTTAGATAAAACAAACCATTGTACAAGTTTTTATGTCTACCAGCCCTCGGATCACTGGCTGGCCTTTATAAAAAACATTGTGCATGTATCTCTTAGTTTTAGTAATAAAACCGGTTGTTAAATCAGAGGGTACTAAAAAAAATTGAAACAAAGGGTCTGATGCTGTAACCGCTTTCCGTAAGCTCAGAGAAGGTAAGAAGGTTGTCAGTAACTAGATGGGTGACTGCCAGTAAACACCGTGTGCCGTTGGATGTGGTTCGAAGTCCAACTTAAATTTTAGGTCTCGTCTAAATGATATTATACAGACGTTAATGGGGGATTTTTAGGGGTAGTGCTTGTCTGTATTTGGTCTGTAGTGGCACCACCGTATTGTCTAAAATTGTCGTGAAATACAATAGTTCTATTATTCGGTACTTGAAAAACGTCGGCGAAATTTAAGAAAAGTTGGTTAAACATCTTAAAACCCGTCACCCACAGTAACAGCCTTCGTGGCTCATCGTGAGATTTAAAAACAAATATATTTGATATTAAATATTCACTCTGAGTCTAAACAGTTGAACATTGCTACAATTAAACCAATCCCTTGGTTTCTTTAGCCAGGACACACGGCGTCCGTCAATGTTTCGTTTTTCGCTAATCTTTCCCTGGACTATCCGTTGGGGAAGTGTGTATTTCTGTCCTCTCATTATATGATCCAGGCATTAAAGCTTTCTTTTTTTTATAGTGTTAGTGACTTCGCATTCCTTTTACATCCGGTTTATTACTTCGGCATTAGTAATTCTATCGGTCCTGGAAATACGCCACATTCTACGGTAGCACCACATTTCGAAGGCTTGTAGTTTGCCGTGTGGTTTTTCTTGAGAGTTTCTGCTTCAACTCCTTACAGAAGCGCGGAAAAAACGTAAAAACGCCGCTTCCACATTCTAAGTTCCATGTTGATATCCTGAATTGTAAATAAATTTTTTATTTTTGTCAGTGTTGATCTAGCTTTTTCTATCCACCATCCTTATTTATCTTGTTTGGTCACTCGACTTACCAAGTTTCTAGATATTTATATATCGGCACATTTTTTATCGTGGTGTTTGCCACCGTCAGGTTCACATGGTTCAGACCTTGTGGGGATTTTGTAACTGCCATTAACTTGGTTTTCTTAGGGTTAATTTTTAGTCCGTATTCTTTACACCGATCATTTAATGTTTCTAAAAGGTGTTGCGTGTCTTTAAGATTGCTCGTTAACAAGACAGTGTCAGTAATAAGCTATAAACAAAAATATACAATAGTAAAGGGACTTGCGGCATAATACAGGTGTCATCAAAGATGTTTTTTTTTAGAGACGAAATATAAAGAGAAATACCCTTTTAATTTATTTTACATACTAAAACTAAAATATAACTTATTAGACTACTAAAACCTATAGGACCAGATGAAAAATAAATTAATTATACGATTTTAAAAAATATAGCCCAACTTAATTATATATATTTTTGTAATTGTAATTTCGGTAGGTCTATTCCTGTATTTAATATACATAGGTAGTTAGGATAATCTAAAACTAAAATAAATCTACAACTAAAAAGCACGACAATGTTTTATTTAAACGTAAACATGTAGCCTAAATACAAATTTTTAATTTTCTTAAGATATTTTTTTGAGAATAATAAATTTTTATTTTTTTTGCTTCACTATATTTTTTAACATCTTCTGGGAATTTTTTCTACTCTAAAACATTATCTGAATAATACATTTATACATTTTTTTGCTTCACTATATTTTTAACATCCCCTAGGATTGTTTTTACTCTAAAATTTTATCTGAACTTACAACTGTTATGACAAAGTGTTATATGCAGTGTGTTTTCCTTAGTCTTACATAATTAAACCTCTTTGTGATGGACTACTTCCATGGAGTTAAGGCTGAAATATTTGCATATGTTGTTGTTAATTACTAGCCAAATAATATCATAATTAGCTGTCTTATGATAGATACTTCTATATTCAATAACACTAAAATCTTGGACTTCCATTGTCTTTATTTGTTAATTGATACACAACGTTTCTTAGTGATGTATCTCCAGCCGTTTTCAATGTCAAAACTATTCTTACAAGCTACGACCTTATATACTATCCGTTGTTCCCGAACAACCGACTTGTCACGGTTCAGCAAGGTAGACAGATTTGGAATGTTTTACACTCGGTTTGCTAAATACATTTTGATTATTTGCAATTATTACAGCTTCTTTAAATTTTCTTTTTTTTCCCGTGGGTTTCTTTATGAATAATTTTTACTTCCGACCATTGATACGGTGTTGTTTTGACCATGCGTGTTCGGCAATCCCTGATTTCGACGTTTCACCTGTTCCTATGTTTTTTGTGTTCTTTAACCCCATTTCAGTGGTCTTTTTTTTTCCCGATGTATACTTCACCACATTCACAAGGAATTTGGTAGATACAGTCATTTCAAGACAAAGAACTCTAATTTGAACAAGACTTCACAGGAACAAATATTTATGACTATTCCGATATTGGAACTTCAGAAAAGATCCGCAGAATAGCGAATAATCAAATTAAAACAGCATTTAAATCCCAAACCACCTCAAAGTATCCTTACTAAGACAAGACCGGAAAACAATGGTTCAAAAAATGACTGTATCTCCAAATTCCTGGAATGTGGTGAAGTATACATCGGGGAAACAAAGACCACTAGAAATTAGGGTTAAAGAACACAAAAAAACATAGGAACGAGGTGAAACGGAACGAGGTGAAACGTCGAAATCAGGGATTGCCGAACACGCATGGTCAAAACAACACCGTATACAATGGTCGGAAAAAATTATTCATAAAGAAACCCACTGGAAAAAAGAAAATTTAAAGAAGCTTAATAATTGCAAATAATCAAAATGTATTTAGCAAACCGAGTGTAGACATTCCCAATATCTGGCTACCGTTGCTGAACCGTGACAAGTCGGTTAAGCTTGGTAAAAGGATAGTATTAAGGTCGTAGGTGAATAGTTTTAGTTATCCGAAAACGGTTGGAATACATCACTAACCGAAACGTTGTGTATCAATTAACAAATAAAGACAATGGAAGTCCAAGATTTTAGTGTTATTGAAACCATAACATTGTCTAACCCTTTTAAAGAAACATATTCTATATTGTTGTGACGGATACATTTAGGGGCCATTCATTAATTACGAGGGGTCCCGATGGGGAGGGGTAGAAAAGTATATATATATATATATATATATATATATATATATATATATATATAAAATATATATATATATATATATATATATATATATATATATATATATATATATATATATATATATATATATATATATATATATATATATATATATATATATATATATATATATATATATATATATATATATATATATATATATATATATATATATATATATATATATATATATATATACTTTTATATTTTCTTGGGCTTAGTGGTTCTTGTTTTTTTTTTAAATTACGAAATAAAAAGGGTTTTCATTTCCTTTTTCATTTATTTACAAACGTTTCGGCTTGTTTGGCCTTTCTCAATGTCTACAACAAATATATTTTATTCTTAACAAGTTCAATCTTAAACACAATTTTTAAAATATGATGTGGAGGATTTTTTAACAATTTAAAATTTATCATCATTATATGCTATCTAAACAACCCAGATTTCTTCTGACTTACCCATAGGAGGAAATCCATTTAAAATAAAAGATATATGTGTACACAACAAATTAAAATTTACATGTCAAACACTAAAAACTATTCAGAAAGACAACAACACACAATCTGTACATAGTTATACGGTTAAAATATTACTATTAAGAATTGGCTCAGGAATTGAGATGCTGGTATTTTTTTTTTCCCCGGTGTTTGTGGTTTTTTTTATGTTGATTATAAAAATATGATTATATTTTTTCCCAAACCTGATTTTATTTTAAATAATTGTCAAAATTTCGTTATTTAATTTATTACGTTATAATAAATTTTATTAAATTTTTATTCGGTCCTGTCATTTATTGCATTTGTGTTTTTTTTAATGTAAAGCATTTCATAAATTTCTTTTTTGATTATTAAATTCAGTTTTTAAAATTTTGGTGTCTCGAAAGTTAAATTATGTTGTTTGGCTTTCGTGTTTTGTTAATGCCGTTTTTTTTTTTGTCATATTTGTGGCCATTTAGTCGGTTTTTGGAGGTATTGAGTTGTTAAGAATAAAATATATTTTTGTAGACATTGAGAAAGGCCAAACAAGCCGAAACGTTTGTAAATAAATGAAAAAGGAAATGAAAACCCTTTACTTTAATTAAAAAAAAAAAAAAAAATAAAAAAAATATAAAAGAATATATTATGAATGGTTCGAGAAAAAACCTTGGTTTTTTTTTTTTTTTTTTTTTTTTTTTATATATATATATATATATATATATAATATATATATATATATATCTTTTCTTTGAGAGGGGGTTAAACCTATTTTACGTAATATTTAAAGTCCGATATTTATTATTAATAATTATTTATTTTGATGCTAATTAATACACACGAAAATATCTTGACAAACTCAAAAGACTGGTGAATAAGAAAAAGACTGCTTTATATTCAAACCGAATATACCCGTAACCTACATAATATACCAAAAAGGGGTACAATAATAAATAAAAGAAAATTTTAAGTCCGACCTACATGCGGGTACCCAAAAATATTCAGTTTACGACTAACAAAGCAGGTTAAACAGAAATCAACAAATTATTGGGAACGTATTACATCTTATTTTACAAATTTTTATTGTTTATTAAAATTTTAAAATCCCAAATGTGTTTATTTTTATCCATTTTAAATTTTATAAATAATATTATTATTAGGTTAAGCCTAAATTATCTGCTAAAGAACAAGTATTTTGATTTAGTCAAACTGTGAGTTTTGCAGCTGACCTTTTTTAACGACGTTTTTTTTTTGAAAAAGAGATTGAATCTTACGTGGAAGGGGAGGTTACAAAAATCTTATGTCCCTTACATGGGGGTACGAGGAGCAAGAACCAAAAATATTCTTACGTAATTAAAATGGCCTCTTACCTATTTTTTTTTTTTTTTTAAATTTTTTGGTTTGTCACAAGATTTACAAGAAGGAATGTCGTCCATTTTATTTATTTGTGGCAAGTCTACCACTTTTTTAGGATAAAATCATTGTATAAACAAACTGAAAATTATTAATTAATTAAAAATTGTTAGAAATTTTACATAAAAATTAAAGAAATAAAATTATTTTATTTTCGGTAAGTTTTATATAAATTTTATCTTAAAAAAGTGGCATTTTTTGGGATTTTTTGAGTTTTTTTTTTATTTTAATTAAGTTTAACTGTAAACATGAGATTAAAGGGCTGAGCATTCCGGGTTTATACCGGACTAGGACCGAAGTGGTCTCATTGTATAAAGATTTTTGGCGGTTACCCAACAAAGACTTTTTCTTATATAAATTCGCCACAACAATAAAGAACATTTTCTAGAATCTATATCATTTTGTTGTTAAGCTGACTTTTAAAGTAAATTTGGTGTGGGCAAATATTTTAACATGATTCTAATTCTGTATGAAATTGTTATAATCAAAAACAAAAACCTAGTTTTAAGTTCTGTGACATGGCATGTTTAATCATTTGTGTAGCCTACCATAATAAATCTTGGTCTTTCCAGATGAGGCATTCCTGTAAGATTTTGTAACTTTAACGAAGAAAAATGGTATTTTTGGTATTGAATATATGCTATTTGTTGAATCATTTGTCTTGAAATGAAAAAATATGACATATATCGCAATTTTGAACAGGATATTGCAGAGAAAGAAACGTGTTTATTTTTCATGTTCTTTTAATATAATAGATTTTGTAAAAATAAAAATTAGGTTTCTAAAAAATTGGTGAAATATTAATTTTTTTAGTCCAATAACAAAATATTTAAAATAGACACCGTTATATATTTGTTTAGCATTGCGGTTAATACCTTTTGTCTCACCAAAGGAATAGCCCAAGATTGTTTTGCTTTACAGAGTAATTAATTTTACGGTATATTTATTTACCTCGGTAGATATTTAATATTTTCATCTAAAGTCGAATCATTTGACTACCGGGCTATCCAGAAATAAATGATAATCGCAATTATAAAATAAATTCGCTAGCAAACACCACCTTCTTATTGTGTTGTTCTAATTCCCTTTCCAACAATGGGTCCAATCTAGTAGGCATAACACAGTCGTTGATAGGATTAGGAGGTAATATTTACTTGAATATCGTGCAAAGTAGCATTACCAGTACAATTACATGTTCTGGATGATGAAACATTTATAGTATAGGAGCTAGCAACGTTTTCAAGAGATAATTTTAGGTCAGCTGATTTTTTGATAAGTTGTTCTCCTTCCTTTAGACCCTGAGCAATCTGGCTGGCGGTAGCGGTTGCGTTTATTAGTGCGCATCCTACCTGTACAGGTAATAATCCAAGATTTTAAAAATATTTTTAGAAGCCTAATTTTTAATTTCTTGTCTTTAGATAGGTTTACCAAATATATTTTTTATTGCCAAACACTTTTATTATTGCTAATTATATGCCAGACGTAATTTTTTTTAATAAAAATTTTAAACTATTTTAGTATGTCAGCTATTTTAATATTATGTTATTTTAGTATACAAAAACCCAAAATTAATTTGCCAAACGTTAATTCAATTGCCAAACCTTGAATAAGAATGGCAAACTTAAGGTAGTTGTATCATGAGAGGCACTTTCTTAGGATTTTTTTGAAATTTATACCGATTATTATTTAAATAATACTGCATTGGTTGGTGCAGTATGAAATTTATGAACAATACATTTCCGGAGATATTTAATTACAAAGATAAGCGTTTTTGTTTTCTTAACATTTTATTCGGAATGACGAAGATTTTACTTACATACATAATTTCCTTAAACTAAATTTGATGTTTATAAAAAACTAAATTAAAATTAAATATCAACAAAGGATTTTTTAAAAATTGCTCAGTGATATTTATAATACAGTTTTAAAATATCAATTAAAAATAAGGACAAATTGATCTCATTGAACTCGTGTCAGAGAACACTTAAAAAATCTGAAATAACGCATGTACTTACCCCATGATTAAGAGAGCTGTAGGATTACTTATAAAATTTATTTAATTTTTCGTAAATAACTATATATATATATATATATATATATATATATATATATATATATATATATATATATATATATATATATATATATATATATATATAAATAAATATCCTACAGCTTTCTTAATCATGGGTTAAGTACATGCGTTATTGCCAGATTGTTTTAAGTGTATTTCTTACACGAGTTCAATGAGATCAATTTGTCCTTATTTATTAATTGATATTTTAAAAACTGTATTATAAATATCACTGAGACTAATTTTTAAAAAATCCTTTGTTGATATTTAATTTTAATTTAGTTTTTTATAAACATCGTAAATTTAGTTTAAGAGTTAAAATTATGTATGTAAGTAAAATCTTCGTCATTCCGTATAGTACAATGTATAAGAGCCACAAAAACGCTATCTTTGTAATTAAATATCTCCGGAAATGTATTGTTCATAAATTTCATACTGCACCAACCAATGCAGTATTATTTAAATAATAATCGGTATAAATTTCAAAAAAATCCTAAGAAAGTGCCTCTCATGATACAACTACCTTAAGTTTGCCATTCTTATTCAAGGTTTAGCAATTGAATTAACGTTTGGCAAATTAATTTTGGGTTTTTGTATACTAAAATAACATAATATTAAAATAGCTGACATACTAAAATAGTTTAAAATTTTTATTAATTACGTCTGGCATATAATTAGCAATAATAAAAGTGTTTGGCAATAAAAAATATATTTTGAAACTTTTCTAAAGACAAGAAATTAAAAAAATTTGGCTTCTAAAATATTTTTAAAATCTTGGATTATTACCTGTACAGGTAGGATGCGCACTAATAAACGCAACCGCTACCGCCAGCCAGATTGCTCAGGGTCTACCCGAAAAAGGAAGGAGAACAACTTATCAAAAAATCAGCTGACCTAAAATTCTCTCTTGAAAACGTTGCTAGCTCCTATACTATGAATGTTTCATCATCGGGCTACAGAACATGTAATTGTACTGGTAATGCTACTTTGCACGTTATTCAAGTAAATATTACCTCCTAATCCTATCAACGACTGTGTTATGCCTACTAGATTGGACCCATGGTTGGAAAGGGAATTAGAACAACACAATAAGAAGGTGGTGTTTGCTAGCGAATTTATTTTATAATTGCGATTATCATTTATTTCTGGATAGCCCGGTAGTCAAATGATTCGACTTTAGATGAAAATATTAAATATCTACCGAGGTAAATAAATATACCGTAAAATTAATTACTCTGTAAAGCAAAAACAATCGTGGGCTATTGCCTTTGGTGAGACAAAAGGTATTAACGCAGCAATGCTAAACAGAAATATAACGGTGTCTATTTTAAATATTTTGTTATTGGACTAAAAAAATTAATATTTTACCCAATTTTTTAGAAACCTAATTTTTATTTTTACAAAATCTATTATATTAAAAGAACATGTTGTCACATTTAGTAAGTATATAAATCAAAAATGTCATAAACTTATAGCAAGCAAAAATAAACACGTTTCTTTCCTCTGCAATATCCTGTTCAAAATTGCGATATATGTCATATTTTTCATTTCAAGACAAATGATTCAACAAATAGCATATATTGCAATACCAAAAATACCATTTTTCTTACGTTAAAGATTATAAATATCTTACAGGAATGCTATCTCATCTGGAAAGACCAAGATTTATTATGGTAGGCTACACAAATGATTAAACATGCCATGTCACAGAACTTAAAACTAGGTTTTTGTTTTTGATTATAACAATTTCATACAGAATTAGAATCATGTTAAAATATTTGCCCACACCAAATTTACTTTAAAAGTCAGCTTAACAACAAAATGATATAGATTCTAGAAAATGTTCTTTATTGTTGTGGCGAATTTATATAAGAAAAAGTCTTTGTTGGGTAACCGCCAAAAATCTTTATACAATGAGACCACTTCGGTCCTAGTCACGGATATAGAGCCTGCGAATGCTCAGCCCTATTAATCTCATGAATTTACAGTTAAACTTAATTAGAAATAAGAAAAAAAAAACTCAAAAATCCCAAACAACACACTTTTTAAGATAAAATTATAGTATAAAACTTACCTGAAAATAAAATTATATTTATTTCTTTAATTTTTATGTAAAAATTCTAACAATTTAATTAATTAATTAATAATTTTCAGTTAAGTGTTTATACAATGATTTTATCCTAAAAAAAAAGTGGTAGACTTGCCACTGAAATAAATAAAATGGACGACATTCCTTCTTGTAAATCTTGTGACGAACCAAAAATTTAAAAATAAAAAAATAGGTAAGAGGCCATTTAGTAATTACGTAAGAATGATTTTTGACGGTTCTTGACTCCTCGTACCCCCATGTAAGGGTACATAAGATTTTTGTAACCTCCCCTCCCTCTTCTTACGTAAGATTCAATCTCGTTTTTCTGAATAAAAAAACGTCGTTAAAAAAGGATCAGCTACACTAAAACTCACAGTTTGACGTAAATCAAAAATACTTGTTCTTTAGCAGATAATTTAGGCTTAACCTAATAATAATATTATTTATAAAATTTAAAATGGATAAAAATAAACACATTTGGGATTTTAAAATTTTAATAAACAATAAAAATTTGTAAAATAAGATGTATAGTACGTTCCACAATAATTTGTTGATTTCTCGTTTAACCTGCTACTGTTAGTCGTAAAACTGAATATTCCTTGGATACTCGCATGTAGTCCGGACTTAAAATTTTCTTTATTTATTATTGTACCTACTTTTTGGTATATTATGTAGGTTACGGGTATATTGCAGTTGTTGAATATAAAGCAGAGTCTTTTCGTCTTAGTTCATCAGTCGTTTGGAGTTTGTCAAGGTATTTTCGTGTGTATTAATTAGCATCCAAAATAGCCAACTAAACTATTAATATTAGTAGGTAATCAGAACCTGTACCCTTTCAAAAGGTGCGGTGCCTACACAATAGATATTAGTCAGGCAACTTATTTATGGTTGGGTTTTCCACTCAGGGTTGTAATTTAAATTTTATTGCTGTCAAGAAATCAACGAATTATTGTAAAACCTACTATAAATCGATGTGCACATTATAGAATGTAAAAACCATTTAGCATCCAAAATAGAACTAGAAATTATTAATAATAAATATCGGACTTGTAAAATATTACGTAAAAATGGGTTTAACCCCTCCCCCCTCTCCTAGATAAGGATATATATATATATAATATTATTATATATATTATATATATTATATATATATATATATATATATATATATATATATATATATTATTTTATATATTATATATATATATATATATTATATATTTATATATATATATATATATATATATATATATATATATATATATATATATATATATATATATATATTTATATATATATATATATATATATATATATATATATATATATATATATATATATATATTTATATATATATATAGATTTTCTACCCTCCCCATCGGGACCCCTACGTAATTAATGAATGGCCCCTAAATGTATCCGTCACAACAATATAGAATATATCTATCATAAGACAGCTAATTATGATATTATTTGCTAGTAATTAACAAAAAAATATGCAAATATTTCAGCCTTAACTCCATGGAAGTAGTCCATCACAAAGAGATTTAATTATGTAAGACTAAAAAAAAACACACTGCATATAACACTTTGTCAGTGGCGGCCGGTCTTAAAAGACAGGGGAACGTGCCCACCCTTCACTGCCCATTTTTTTCCCAAATATTATTTAATTCTAAATCTAATATTTTTTGTAATATTTATTTTTATTCGAGTTTATTTTCATTGCCATGAAGTATACTCAAAAGTTATTTCCTACACGACACCTGCGAGGATCGAGATTAACGCACTCAAAACTAATTTCCGGGGAACACTCGAATTTTGCTCTTTCGAGCCCATAATCGGAAGGATCGCACATCCTCGGCGTTAGAAATTTTTTAGCCGAATGATGGCACAAATTTGCGTGTCTCCAACTAGTCCAACAGTTGTGGTTTGGGCGCGGAAATGCGATAAAAATTTTTTGTTGAGTTATAATTTTTATTTCCCGTTCATATGAAAGCTAAATTATTTTCTAATCTGTAACCTGTTTTCTTGCCGCCGTGCAATGTTTATTTTTTGGGGAAATTTCAATATCGATCCGTTTTTTTATTGCATTTTTGGGGGGTTCTATGTTTGGGTATTTTTATTAGTTAAAGTAGTCTTGAAAAAACCCTTTTTTTAAGTAGACGGTACGGAGTTTTATTTTGGTTAAGAAAAACGATATCACGAATAAATTTTATGAAGTTTAATTATTGGAAAAATGTTTAAGTATTTCTGATAATGGAATCCGAAATAAATTCGGTTCGCATTAGAGAACGGTCCCTTGACGTTTGAAAAAAAAGTTTTAGTTGAACAGATTGGTCGATCTACTCCTGATTTAGATAAAAAGTTTTCAAGTTCAAGTAAACTAGAACATATAATAGTGTTCAACAAAAATATTTACGATAAATATAAGTGGATTTGTGGTTGTCCGGTCACAAATAAATTGTTTTGTTTTGTGTGTATATTGTTTAGAAACGAAATTACAGCTTGACTCGAAACGGTGTGGATGTTTTAAAAAACATATAGCAGACAGAGCAAAAAACACGAAAATTCGGTTTCCCATCTTAAATCACATGGACTTTAGTTTTTTGGGGGAAAAACAAACATACGAGAACAATTAGACAGTGCATAGGGCGGGAAAAATTGATGCAAAATGAACAGGTACAAAAAAATAGACATTTTTTGCAAAGACTGATTGGTATAAAGTTTTGTGGTGCATTTGAATTAGCGTTTAGGGGACATGACGAGAAACAATCTTCGAATAATCCAGGTATTTATGTGCGGGTTAATAAACTTTGCTGCTGAATTAGACTCCATCCTTGGTATACATATAAAAGAATGGGAAAGTTTTTAAAGGTACTTAAAAAAACCATACAAAATGAGTTGTTGGACGCTATGCTTGAGATTTATCGAATCGAATTATTAAAAGAAATAAAATTTGCAAACTTTGTGGCTTTAGAAGCTGACGAAACAAAATGATGCACCCAATCAGCAACAAATGGTATAATCGATATGTCATTGATGGACAAGTATATGAACGTTTTTGGGGGTTTTATTAAAATTAGAGACAGATTTGATTTTAAAGACCATTTAAGTGCAGCGAAAAATATTTTTTTCTAAAATTTTGAAAGTTACAGAGGTGCCTTTCCAAGAACATTTTGATTTAACAGTGAAATCTTTTTCCTGTTTCTTGACAGTGGTAAATTAAAAAAATGAATTAACAGCCATTTACGACAGGGACGATATGTGCAGGATTGAAGGAGTTTTTTCCCTTTAAAAAGTTCTTATCCGACAATAATCTTAAAACTGTGTTTTCAGAAACTTACAAACTCGCAGATATTATTTGTACAACACCAATGTCAACAAGTGAATGCGAAAGATGTTTTTCAACATTAAATCGCATAAAAACGTTTTGAGAAATACGATGCTGCAAGACAGGCTTAATGCCCTAGCTGTTTTATCAATGAAAAAATTATACAATCTATACCTGACTTTGATAATAAAGTGACTGATTCGTTTTCTAATAAAAAGGACAAAGAATGGACTTTACATTTAAATAAGGTTAATCACCTTTTTTCTATTATATTTTTTGTGCCCCCCCAAAAATAAATCTTTTCGAGCCGCCACTGATTTGTATAAAGTTGTAATTCAGAAAAATTTTAGGGATAAAAAAAAATCCCCTAGGGGATTTAAAAAAATAAGTGAAGCAAAAAATATAAATTTATTATTTCAAAAAAATATCCCCCAGAAAATTAAAAATTTGTATTTGGCTATTAATAAAATTAATATATTTATTTATAAAAAATATTTATATAAAATTTTTAAAAAAAATTTAAAAAATTTTTAATATAAAAATTTTAATTATATATTTTACATATATTAGTAACGTTATTTGGGCAACTGTTTAACCTTTTAAATTTTGTCAATTCTTATCTCGTGGAAAACAAAACTAAACTGGCCCGTGCGGATTTTTCCCCGCGCTTTTTATAGTAAAGTGGAAAAGAATGGAAAAGTCCAGAATTAGCTGGAAGGATTCTTTTACTACAGGATGTAAGAAAAGTGTGGATGTCTCCAGCGCCCTCAGGATAATCCGCAATGACCATCGAAAAAGGGAAAACTAAGGTAACCTATTTTAAATAAATTATTAACCAAATAAAAAATTCTAACCTTTATATTTCTAATAACTAAATACTAATAAAGTCTGTAACATTCCCCCCTCCCAAGTTTTGATCGTCTCGATCAAGTATCTTCTCGATCTTGATAGCGACACAGCCGGTCTAGATGTACAACTGTCATCTTCGCCTGTGGGCTCTTCTGAATTCGGTACACCAGATCATTAAGCCGAGTTACTACTTTTATGGTCCCTCCCATGACTTCGCAGTTTCGGGAACCCCCCCCTTTGGTTCTTTTTGGATTGTATAACCAAACTTTTTCACCGACAATGAATCCCATGATTAGCTTTCAAGTCATAGGGGGATTCAACGGTCACTTTTTTTTTGTAGCTTATTACAAACCCCCTTGTGTATTTCTTGCAGCTGTTTACTGAGTTGACTTACATAATCATCTGCTGGTTTTTCATTGGTAGAAGGTCGTCCAGTAAGTAAATCAACTGGAAGGCATAACTCCGCTCCAAAAATGACTTTGCAGGTGACGTTCCAGTTGTTTCGTGAACTGCGGAGCGATAGGCTAGTAAAAACGGCTGTATACAGGTGTCCCAGTTACTTTGTTGGCATTTCCCTTTAATTTTCAGGTAGTTATCAAGAGTTCTGTTAAATCTTTCAACCATTCCATCTGACTGGGTAAAGGGGGTGCAGTTCTGGTTTTTGGATACCCAGGAGATTACGATGGTTCTTGAAAGACGGACCAAAGTTTCTACCTTGATCAGTATGTATTTTCTTGGTACCCATATCGGCAAATCCATTGTTCAAAAGGTTTCCCAATCTACGTGTGTTTTTTTCCAAGTGCGTTTGTCGAGGGCGTATTTTCCGTGTCCGGTTATTTCATGTGCGCTTATATATCTGTGCGCTTTTTTCCGGAGATATTTCCGTGCGTTTCTTTTCTGTGTGTTTTTTTCCGGGGATTGGGAAAAAATACAGGCGCAATGGCCGGTTATCTCAAGATCCATAAAATTTTTGACAAAAGTGATAAGAATCATTTTTGCAGCAATGAGCGTTTTTCATTTATGGATTAATATATATACGGGACGTTTCACGTTAACCTACATACCCTGCATCGGCTTCTCTGTGTCCTGAATGATTATTTATCCTTTATCTTAAAAACTAGCAACTTTATTAAAATTGTCGAGGAGAGCAGTGTTATTATACATTTAATTATCTACAATTTGTTTTTATAAGTTTTTTTCCTGAAATCAATTTTACAAAAGTTATTGAAGTTTTTTTATTTGTAAGCACGCGTAATAAACAATAAAAAAACCTGTATAAACATTTTTTTTTTAACTTTCAATTAGGATATTATTAACTATTGTATAAAGAATAAAAAAATATATATTTTTTTTGTTTAATTATTTCTTTTTTAAATATATGTCTCATGGATCAAAAGTACCCAAATTTGAGATTTTTCGAACTTCTAAAAATTCATACCTTTAAAAATATAAATATTAACTTTATCGTAAAAAGTCATAGGACCTTTTTTATTTTTATTTTAATAAAGAATTACAAAAAAAATTGTCCGATCACAAAATAACACTTCCTTGCAATTGTTTAAACAATATGGCACCAGGTGGCGCCATGGCAACATGCATTTCCATCATCAATCATCAGTAGGGCAATTTAAAGAGGATCGTATAAATAATTGAGGTGGAATAGTTTACGGTACTCATGAGCCGATTCCTCCTAGACTATATAACATCAGTAGATATTTTTTATATATTTGTTGACCAGTAATTGTTATTTTTTAATAATTGTATGTTTTTGTATATGTATATACTTACGTATCCCTTGCAACTCCACAGTCTGTGGCGTTATATCCGTAACTTTTTAATAAGACCAACAAAGTAATTTTATTGCTGTCGTATATCTGACCTGGTTTTAACGGCTCTTTGGGATTTCCGAGCTCATTTCCAGTTGAAATAACTCCAACTGAAGGTCGCCTACAAAGTAGATTTTAAATTAGAATATATTGTTGCAATATGTTATGCCATCGGCATACAGAACATACATAGGTACGGAATTTTCAAAAGATCGGATGTGTGCTTAATAAATTAGTGCTTAAGAGCATTAAAAAGCAACATTTTTTTATACTTAAAAATCATTTATTGCTTAATTTTTTTTTAAATTATTATCTAACAAATTTTAAACTCTCAATAACACTAGAATCTTGAACTTCCATTGTCTTTATTTGTTAATTGTTACACAACGTTTCGGTTAGTGATGTATCTCCAACCGTTCTTAAGTGATAACTAAAAACTATTCTTAAAAGCTACGACTTATACTATTCCTTGTTCACCGAAGCTTGACCGACTTTTGCGGTTCAGCAACGGCTGCCAGATATTCGAAATATCGATGCTAGGCTTGCAAAATACATTTTTGTTTTTTACCCTTTATGTTACTTCTTTAAGCTTGGCTCGAATTGTATTAAATTTGCAATGAAGAAGGAGCAAAATTCGGCTCCACCTTTCCTCGACGTTCTAGTCAAACCAAATAATGGACATATACAAACCTCGGTATACAGAAAGCCTACCCACACTGGACAATATTTAAACCAGGACTCTAATCACTCTAACGAAACCAAACAGAGGGTTATACGTACTTTATATTATTATAATCGTGCAGTGACGTCATGTAACAGTAGGGAATCCCTGCAAGAGGAAATAGGTAACAACTAGGGATCTTAAGCAGAACGGATACAGTAAGAGACTAATAAAGGAAACAATCGAAAAATATCAAAATAAGACAGAAACTCTAACTTGAACGAGACTCCACCTGACTAAATATTTATGACAATTCCATATATTAAAGGAATTTCGGAAAAGATTCGCAGAATCGCGAATAAGAATAATATTAAAACAGCATTTAAATCCCACACTACTCTAAGAAGTATTCTTACTAAGACAAGACCAGACAACAATGTTTCAAATAATGACTGTATCTACCAAATTCCCTGTGAATGTGGTGAGGTATACATCGGGAAAACAAAGAGACCACTTGAGGTAAGAGTTAAAAAACACAAAAAACATACGGAACAAGGTGAAACGTCGAGGTTAGACCGAACACGCTTGGTCAAAACAACACCACATACAATGGTCGGAAGCAAAAACCATTCATAAAGAAACCCACTGGAAGAAAGGAAAATTTAAAGAAGCTGTTATAATTGTAAACAACAAAAATGTATTTAGCAAGCCTAGTATCGATATTTAGAATATCTGGCAGCCTTTGCTGAACCGTGAAAAGTCGGTCAAGCTTCGGTGAACAAGGGATAGTATATAAGTCGTAGCTTTTAAGAAAAGTTTTTAGTTATCACTTGAAAACGGTTGGAGATACATCACTAACCGAAACGTTGTGTAACAATTAACAAATAAAGACAATGGAAGTCCAAGATTCTAGTGTTATTGAAACCATTACATACTTTCAAGGAAATTTTAAACTTTCTGTGAAAGTGGTTTGCAATTTTCATTTAACAAATGTTATAATAGTGGTTAATAAAATTATTAAATAAAATTTTCTAAGTTATATTAAGATAATAAATACATTGAAATAAAAACAATATTGTAATTAGCATTGGTTAAAAAATAAAACTTGATTATGTACAATGTGAGATAAGCCTTGTAAATTTTTCACTAAAGTTAAAGCACCTTTTTTAAAGAGTGGCAGAATACCGGGTGTTTGAAAAAAACGCGGCAATATTTTATGGCATAAATTTTTAGGTCATCTTCCATAACAAATCCTTATAAACACGATGCGGAGATGTAAAGTTTTCAAGATACAATATGTTATTTTTTTGTAAATAACAATTTTTAAAAGAAAATTCAAATAGTTTTATTAAGTCCATTGGCATCAAGGGGGGCACCTTAACCAAATCTCTTAAACAAAAAAATGTACTCAAACTAACTTTTATATAAATATTAATATTTTTTTATATTAACTAAAAATATTTTTTTTAGCATGTCCAAAATTTATGGCACAAAACATTCTAGAAATATTTGCTAAAAACTACAAGGTAAAAGTACTAGTCAAAAACAAGATTTAACTATAAATATCAATATTATATTACCAAAAATTACAAAATGTATTAATGTTTTATTAAGTCCATTGGCATCAATGGGGGCACCTTAACCAAATCTCTTAAACAAAAAAATGTACTCAAACTAACTTTTATATAAATATTAATATTTTTTTATATTAACTAAAAATTTTTTTAGCATGTCCAAAATTTACGGCACAAAACATTCTAGAAATATTTGCTAAAAACTACAAGGCAAAAGTACTAGTCAAAAACAAGATTTAACTATAAATATCAATATTATATTACCAAAAATTACAAAATGTATTAAAAGTGACCATCTCCAGTTAGGATGCAAAAATTCAAACTTCCTATCATTGACTCGCGAACTCTTTTAAAAATAGCAGGGTCATTTTTAATTAAGTTACACCTAGTAATAATTAGATATCTTAGGTCCTCTAAATTGTTCAGGTAGCGTACACCAAAGGTTTTTAGGTAACCCCACAGGGAAAAATCCTGGAGTGTTTTGTATGATAAATGACATACAATAAATTGGTGTTTTTTTATTTCATAAAAAAAGCAAATTACAACGATTATTTCCTTTCTATTAATTTTGACCAATCGCTATTAAGAGTTGGTATGTCAAATATAAATTTTAAGTGGAAAAATTACTTAACAACTGTCAACTTAGCTGTCAGCAGTTTTTCCGGAAAAAAATCGAAAAAATTTCATACAAGTTTGACAAATTGCCTTGTAAAAACAAACTTGATGGTTTCTATGCTGTGTTGCTATGTACCGTTACCAACAACAAAGATCACAAACGACGCTTACTTAATTTTTTAACTGAAACTCAAAATGAATCGGTTTGAAAATGTTTCCGAAAGTAAAATTTATGCGGCTGTTGAAAATAGTGTTCCACTTAATACTCAGAAAACTCACACATCGGTCTGGAAGCAATTTATGGAATTTTGCCAAGCAAAAAATTACCAATTATTCCAGGCAACAGCATGGCAATCCAATCGTAGCACTGGATGGTTTGAAAACATTTCTGTTGAAAGAAATTGAACTGTCAAAATGGACAAAAGACGCAGCCCAAAAAACAGGTATGAACACGACAGAAGTTAAAATATCTAACCATTCTATTCGATCAACTGCTGTTACTAATCTGGCAAAGGCCGGTGTAGGCGAGCAGCAACTCATCAAAATCACAGGGCATTATAAAGCTGCGTCTATCCAACCTTATCTACAAATGGACAGTCAACCTCATTCAAATATCATCACTGCCTTAAGAACCGTTCAAAATAATGTACCATCTACCAGCTTCGAAGCTCCCTTGAAAAGAAAAAGAAAATAGATACTTCTTTGAGCCAACACCATCAATCGTTTGACACTCCTCACAGCAACATAGAGTGTGTAAAAGTCCCGGATCAGTAAATTAATTTGAAATTTGCACACAATAGGAAAAATTTTCTGTATAAAAGTTATAGGTATAAGTTTTATTTACCACATCTTTTTAGCAATCCTTTATAATAATTACAAGACCAACAAGATTCACACTTTTCTACAGCTACTATTTTTTATTGTGTTACAAAAGTATTCTTTTATATATAAAATTAATTACAACTTTATAAATATACGACTTTTAATTATAATAAATACTACGTAATTAGGCAAAATTTACGTGTAAAGTGTATGCCAAAAGTAAAATTAGAAATATTCAGTTTTAATTTGGAAAAATACAAACGCTTTCATTAAAAGCAAATTTTTAATAAATAAATTTCTAAGTAGTTTTTATATTGCTTAAAGTTTAGGAAATACGCTGTATGTGCTGACACTATTAATAAAACGCCCACATACCTCATTACTTTGACTGCACTATATCCCAACATTGCTAAAACGCCAATATATGCAGCAGTAACTGGAGTATGTTCTTCTAACACAATTGTGTTTGCCTGAATATCACTTCCAATTTGCCTGTAACAAAACATAACAGCTTTGGTATTTCAGAAAGAAATAAAGAGTTTACAAGTCTATAAAATAACAAGTCGGTTATTTACAGGCGCGGATCCAGTCCTCACAAAAGGTTGTGGGCACATCTACCCTAAAATCGGCCAAGTGCAAGTCGGAGTACGAACCCATCATGACCAATCATGGACTTACCTACGTTTTCAACAATTTTTTAATTTGATATTTTTTTACATCTTTACATCTACAAACTAAAT
This sequence comes from Listronotus oregonensis, assembly GCA_019359885.1. NCBI lineage: Eukaryota > Metazoa > Arthropoda > Insecta > Coleoptera > Curculionidae > Listronotus > Listronotus oregonensis. The sequence goes on along the minus strand of JAHBCN010003670.1, from coordinate 125,602 downwards.
TAAACATAATTTTACATCACCGTTATTTAAGGAGCGTAAATAATACCAAAACGTTCTGGTTAAGAAAATATTTATTATTTACTTTTCTTCTATTTTATTACACAAGCCTAATAGATCTTATGGAAACAGGTTTAAAAAACAACTTAATCATACCCTGTATGGGGGTGTATGAATATGTATCGCCAATTTTGTTTTTTAAGATACCCAGAGAAAAGTCTAACCAAATTAAAGACAAAAATTAGCTAAGTAACTCTACACATTTGGTCAGATTTATAAAGGTTTAAGTTTTTTTAGGAGTAGTAATAAATAACAGGCATTTTTCTATTTTTTTACTAAATTTATTTACATTTGACGCGATTTGCCATTTTATAGTGTTATCAGAAGATAAAATAGTACTTAAAACTATTACAGTTTAAGTGAGAAATGTTGTCGAATTTGTACAGGGTGTCCCTAAAGTAATAGGACCCAGAGCAACAGCAGATTTCCTAGGTCAAAATAATGCAATTTACGTAAACTTGTCTTATCCCAAAGTTGATAATAACTAAGATACGAGGTGTCAAACTTTTAATTTTGTTTTCGTTTTTTCGTAACAACTCTTTACCAAGATGACATAGCGGTACAAAATTGGGGATCTGGGGGTTGTTTAAACCGAGATATTTAAATTCGTCCATGCTTTTTATGTTGCTAGTAAAGGGCGCCAGCTACGGCCTACCCCACTTGTTTTAGATGGCATAAGTTATTTTAAGCTTAGTATACTGACCCGTTTAATAAGAAATAAGTTAGTATAATTCCCTCTGCATTAAAACTGTATAACTCATTTAAGTCTCTAGGAGCAACTGTTTTCGAAATAAACGCACTTCAAAGGACTTCGCAATTTTTTATGGAAAACGGGTTTCGGTCAATTGTTTTCAAACTTTGCATAGTGATAGTTTTCACACACTGATCAAAAGTCTTCACGGGCACAAAACCCAAAAACTTCTTCAACTCCTCCAAAATCACCCTCAAAGGTCACTGGGGAGTTGGGGACATTTTGGGGGGTTAGGGGGGTTTTCGGGTTTTATGCCCGTGAAGACCTTTCATCAGCGTGTTGAGAACTATTACTTTGCAAAGGTTGAAAACAATTGGTCAAAACCTATTTTCCATAGGAAAATTGCGGGATCCTTTAAAGTGTGTTTATCTCGAAAACAGTTGCTCCTAAAGACTTAAATAAGTTATACATTTTTAATATATAGGGAATTATCGTAACTTATTTTTTAATAAAGAGGTTAATAAACTAAGTTTAAAAAAAATATGCCATTTAAAACAAGTCGTAGCTGGCGCCCTCTACTAGCAATATTAAAAGCATGGAAAAATTTGAATTTCTTGCCGCAAAAAACCCCCAGATACCCAATTTGGTACCGCCATATGATTTAGTTAAAAAAATTTTACGAAAAAACAAAACAAAATTAAAGTTTGACAGCCTGTATCTAAGTTATTATCTTTGACTTACCTTGCCTTATCCTTAACTTTGTGATAAGGCAAGGTAACATTATTTCGACCTAAGGAATCTGCAGTTGCTTTGTGTCCCTTTACTTTTGGGACACCCTGTATAAATACAATTTCAAATACTTTGTTTCGGTATACTGAATTTAAGGTATAATTGTATTAGAGAGGAATCAGTTAAAAATATATATTTATATTTTATAATATGTTTTTTAAATTTTTCCAATAAGTTTTGGCTCTGTGTTTTGTAACCCTAGGATTTTAAAATTATCAATACTTCTTACTAGTAAGGGCCGCTTGCATAATGTCACGTCAATCTGTAGCTAAAGCTTAAGCTTTGCTACTTCAAGAAATATGTCTGCGAAAATATTTCGTTTATAAATGGGAGAAATACGGGGTGGTCCACTAAGCGCGTTAGCATATTGTTACTAAACCGTTGAATGTATGAGAAAATTTTCTTAACAAAACTTTTTAAATTTTATCTCTGCTACAATCCAAAATTATTTTCCAGTATACAGGGTGTCTCAAAAAAGAGTAATATCAAAAATTATATTTTTGTTAAATGGAATACCCTATGTTTTTCTGTAGCAGATGAAACCTCTGTGAGTTCTGTATTCAACTTTAAATTTGTATGTGGGTCGAATGCAGCGTTGCTAAGCTATGTTTTTTTTTAAAGATAAGTCAAAAACATATTTTTTCAAAATGTCATGTCTCCGCCACTGTTTGTTAATTTCGCTGACAAATTTACATGTAATCTAATGTCGACATACTTTATCCTAAACCATTTTCATTTTTCGATTTAATTATACAGGGTATCCAAAATATCTCTATTTTCAATTATATTTTAATTAAATTTCTCAAATACAACACCCTGTCTATTATTTTGCCGTTGAAAAGCTTTAAGTGTGCTCTTTCAGAAAACATTATGTTTGCCTTATCTATCGCAATATCGTTTTAAGATATACACTCAAAATGGGAAATATCGTAGGCGGCATGGCTTAAGAAGTCAAGAAGTTAAAGACCCACATAGAAGTACAGCGGACATAAGTGATTTGCTGAAATTAGGTCAAACTTTTGTAAAGAGAATGTTGAGTAAGAATAAGTTTCATCCATATCGTGCGCAATTGAATCAAGTATTTGAAGGACAAGACTTTGAAAATTGGATAAATTTCTGTAACTGGGGTCTTGCTCGAATTAGAGAAGATGTTCGATTTTTTGACATTTGTTATTTACCAATGGGGCGCCATTCCACAATAATGGTCATGAGAACAAGCATAATTTAGACTTTTACGCCGGTGTTAATCCACATTTTATGAGGACTGTTGACCAGCAACATAGGTGGAGTATAAATGTTTGGGAAGGCATAATTGGAAACCACATAATAGTGCCCCATTTTATTGATGGACACCTTAATGGGAATATTTTTTAATTTTTTTTAATGAGATCTTGATAATCTGCTCGAAAATATACCACTGCAACTATTAAGAAGGATGTGGTTCCAGTTAGATGGGGCACCTGCTCATTTCAGTGCTGGAGTCCGAAATACTTTGGATGAAAAATTTCCAGGCCGTTGGATCGGAAGAAGAGGACCTGTTTTGGCTTCCTAGGTCACCAGATCTAACAAAACTTGATTTTTCCTATGGGGATACGTTAAAGAACTGGTCTACAAGACATCCCCAACTACAGCATCAAATATGCGAGAAAGAATAAGAGAAGCATTTAATTCAATGACTTCCTTAATGTTACAAAATGTAAATAGATCTTTAACCGACAGGTTCAATATGTGTTTACAGCAAAATGGTAGAGTGTTTGAGTATTTAATGAATTGCTTGGGTTTACGTAAATTTATTTGTTACCTTTATTAGTCTTGTGTTCCGATTAATCTTATTAAATGTAAATAAAATGATATAAATTTATTATACAAAAAGGAGTAATACTATTATGCCACCGAGTACCAATTGTTTCGATTTCTTGAGCCATGCCGCCTACGATATTTCCCATTTTGAGTGTAAATTTGCGGAAAAGCCTTAATATTTCAAAACGATAGTGCGATAGATAAGGCAAACATAATGTTTTCTGAAAGAGCATACTTAAAGCTTTTCTACGGAAAAATAATATACAGGGTGTTGTATTTAAGAAATCTTATTAAAATTAAATTGAAATTAGAGATGTTTAAATAAATATTTTGGACACCCTGTATAAATTAAATAAAAAAATAAAGACAGTTTAGGATAAAGTAGGTTAACATTAGATTACATGTAAATTTGTCAGCGAAATTAACAAACTGTCGCGGAGACATAACAGTTTAAAAAAGTATGTTTTTGACTTACCTTTTTAAAAAAAATTCATAGCTTGGCAACGCTGCATTCGAAACACATACAAATTTAAAGTTAAATACAGAACCCACAGAGGCTTCATTTGCCACATAAAAACATAGGGTATTCCATTTAACAAAAATATAATTTTTGATATTACTCTTTTTTGAGGCACCCTGTATACTAAAAAATAATTTTGGATTGTAGCAGAGTTAAAATTTTAAAAGTTTGGTTAAGAAAATTTTCTTAATAAAATTGGTGCATAAAAATGGTAATTTTGATGACGCTGATGTGACGTTAAATTTAAAGCAGAATATGTAAGAACCTTATTAAAATACACAGATTTAGATTTTATACAATGGATGTTTAATGCAAATAATATCAACGTAAATTAGCTGCGAAAGTTGAATCACCATTTTATTTTAAATTGAATCCGATAATTTTATTCGTTTTGTTTTTGTCACAGATCTATCCTTATTTTTTTTAAATGCTTGTTAGAAATTACATTTTCCCCACACTTTAATAAATATTTAGTGTTATTTTTTGATGATGATGATGATACTTTTATACGACAAATTTCAATTTCCAATTTAACAATACTTTATTTATAAATAGATATATAGATTATACCCGGGCGATTATAAGGTTCAGGTAAAAGGGCATGACACATACCACTACTAAAGCAAATTTGGCTAAAGCTAACTTGTACTCGGTAAAAATAATTAAAATAATTTTCAAATATACGAATGCGTTACTGAGCATAGTCCCTAATATTTTACCTTCAAAGATGGTCTTAATAATGCAATCCTAACGCTATCAACCAAAATTAGTCTTTTACCTTATGTCCTGGCCGGTTTTTGGTGCTACATTAATGCTAACAATTTTTTCCTCTTCACCATTCTCGGTACATTCAATCAAAGTAGTATCCTCAACTTGAACAACAGCATCAGCACCTGCTGGGATAGGAGCTCCTGTAGATATACGAATAACTTCTTCAGGTTGTAGTTCTAGAAAAAAACGGGTTTTAACCAAGACGTTTAACACTATAAATATCACTATCTGTTTAATTAACATGAAATAACACCAAATCATTATTCAGTCTACCATATTACTAAAGATTTTGCCTAGTATAGTCACTTTTTTGGAATTTTTTTTTTTGAAAGACTCGCTGGTAACTATTATCTTTAATATTAAATTTTAACATTAAGAATTAAAATAAAGATATAATTTAAAATTTTTACCTATCGCGAACATATTTCCCCATTTTTGTGCTTTTTAGACACCCCTCAATAATTCTATAAATATTTTATTACCCTCATAATTATAATATCGTTGCTTCAAAGTAATAGTAGGACAACTAAGAAAGGTTAGCGTATTTGGAAAACCCTAAGAATTATAGAAATGAAATTTATTGCATTTTATAAGTATTTGCGGATAGTAACAATTTACTAAAAACTGTTATTCTAAATGTACTATTTTTTTGTTTTTAAATAAAATATAACTTGTCCTATGCTCTTTTACGAAAAATACAACAACACAAGATTTAATGTTTTCATTTTTTATTTAAGTTGACCATATTTTAAACAAAAAAACCTTATGTTTACATTTTAACGTTTCTTTGTGTAAGCTATTTTAGTATTTCAACAAAAATATTTTAAGATGACGTTACATTTTTATCAAAAAAAAAAATGAAATATTTTAGAAGACTGTTATTAAAAATAGAAATACACTGAGTGGGGGGACACAGAGTCCCGCTAATCCGAACTAATTGGGACCAAACCCTGCTCGGATTACCGAATATTCGGATTAGGCGGAATTTCGTCACAAAATGCCATATTATTGTCTTTTGTAAAGCCGATTTAGTGCATTGCGTCAGAAGAAGATCAATGACTTTTAATGCTAGTCAATAATTTGCCTAACAAACAAATGAATTATTATTAGATTTTGTTAATAAACTTACGACGTTACTTAAAAAAACTTATTTTACTTTACCTTTTCTAGGTCTAAAATTTTATATTTTTTTTGTCCTGGCCCTGTTCGGATTAGGCGGATTTTCGGATAAGCGGGGTTCGGATTAGCGGGACTCTAGTGTATAAGTTTTATTACCAATGAATTTGTAAATTTAAAAACATGCAATTTTTCTATAGTTCTGAAAAATAATTATAAATAAACTTTTAAAATCCCCAATTTTAAAAGAAAACTTTTTATTGCTTAAATCTAGATATTATCGTCTAATGATGATCACTTGGTATGTTCGTTAAAGTTTTCTTTTTCATGTAGGTTATTGTTGGTTTTTCGTTTTAGGCTTGCTGAAGCTGTAGATATTAATTAACTTTTTTTTATTTTTATTTCTTTAAAAGTATTATTTTAATAACTTTCTTTACAGAATATGACATTTGAGCAACTTAGAAATAAAGATAACTTAAAATGATTTCCTAAGGCTTTGATGTAATATGAAAAATTGGCCTACTGGTCCCTAATAAATTCTCAGCATATTATGGTTTGGATAATTTGTGATAATTATCAAATAAGAAACAAAGGCGCCATCTTGTTAAAATAATGAATTTAGGGTATGTTTTAAATTATTTACGAAATATTCTATTTGGTTCCAAAGTAATTTTAAGGACATTTTAGTGGTTTATAAAAGAAAATTGGTCCAATGCTGTTAAGTGCTAATATAACTAGCAAAATTTTTAGTCCAAAACGTTCTTAGAAAGCACTTTTTCTCACTAAGTACTGAATTTATTTAGCCCAATAATAAGTATTATTCTATTAAATATTCCTAAATTCGTGAATCTGATTGCCTGAGAAAAAATCTTATGACCAAAACCTGAATTTAGGTTGTAAATATTAAAAAAATAGTTGCAATAATTAAGTTGTCTTTATTAGTAATTTTTATAAAGGTATTGGTATACTTAATATTTCAATGACTTGAATCTATGTTTTTTGTAGTATGTTCTCGCATTATCGTGCACAAAATCACCATCTTTACGTATCTCGACGAACCCAAGCATTGTGTGTGTAGTTTTTATTAATATATCGTAAATGGTGTAAAATATTATTTGTTTTAAGACGTAAATTTTATACTGTTTTTTATTTATTTATTTTTTTTCGAATAATTGGTAAATATATGATTTACGAATATCCATATACTTAAAATTTACTTAGTATTTGGATAAAAATAAAAAGTGTTTATTGTGAATTAAACTTACAATGTTATTTAAAAGTAAAGCAGAAGGACATGAATTTAAGTTTAAAAGTTATTGTTTTGGTACAGTTTTTTAAATACTTTAAAGACGCCCAAGTTTTAAACAAACACCTGTCGAACATAGGCACTTAAGCTGTAACCTATTTTTGACTGTTTAAAGGTGAAAGAAAAAACTTTTGCCCAACACAATATTGGCATTTCACACTAATATTCCTAAAGTGATATAAAATTAATTTTTTAAAAGAAATTTTAAGTAAATTTAAAAAGGGTTTTTGTTAAATTTCATGTCTTGGTTATTTTTTTTTTACAATTGTCAAATATATGACTCACCAGTTTCTTCTTAAATATGGAATTTATCCATTTCCATCAACATCCACATCCAACGTTAGTGTAAATAAGGTAATGCTTTACGATCCAAAAATTGTAGCAATATTTTAAAATTTTTCATTTTACATTTTATTAAATTAATTAAAAATTATACTCAACGATGTATATACCGGGTGTTTCTCAAAGGTGGTTCCCCCCTATAACTTTTTTATTTTTTAAAGTGGCAAAACGAAATTTGGCTCATCAATATGTGACCTAAAAATGCATTGAATGACGTGTTCAATTGTTTCTAACGATTTCCGGTTTTAACGGAAATGACCTCAACTTTTGAATTTGAAATGGAACACCCTGTATTTTTTTTACCATTCGATAGAAAATGACATCCTAAATACAATGACACCCCATATGTCAACTTTTGACATTTTTCTTTAAAAATATTTAATTTTTTAAAATTTCATCTAGAGTGCCATGACGTCGTTAAAACAACGAATTTTGAGTCAAGGAGGCGTGAAAATATAGTTTTAATTATCTGACGTATTTTATGACTCTTCCAGAAAGGTAAAAAATTTCGAAATTTTATTTTTAGTCATATCTCATTTTTTTCAAAGGGAACGATGGTGGCTCGTTGGCATATTCGAAAAGTGCATTTTTTTGTGAATACCAAATATCAAGTGTGGGGTCACACTTGATATTTGGTGTTAAATCAACACTAAAAAAGCTTAAAATAGGCATAGTAGTTGTGACTTATAAGAATAATAATTTTATTATTATTATTTAGAAAGATCCGACATGACGTATCCCATGGCTCCGGCCCCATAGGGCATCATGCGGAAGGCCATCCGTATCGAAGACCACTCCTCGCGTCCGCTCGGTCAGTGATCCTCGGCTAAATTCATCTGCCTCAGTAAACGAAGGGACCCAAGGACAACAGATTTCTGCATTTTCATCACCAGTTGTTCGGGTGAATGTTGACATGCGGGAATACACTTCAGCTCCCCCAACACATTTTCCTTTATGCCCCCAAAACGCCGACAATCAGGACAACCAATCGCACGTTATACTCCGGATAGAGCCTCCGAAGTTCGCCAAGTAGATCCTGATATTTGGCTCGTTTCTCCCATTCCTTTATATCGATGTTAGTTTCCGCTGGGGCGGAGAACTCAACCACATACATAGAGTTATTCCTTTTATCAAGGAGAACGATATCAGGTTTATTGGCGCGAATTTGATGCGTAGTTGTGAATGCATAATTCCAATATATGCGACAGTTGTCATTTTCCACTACTGCCTCGATATCGCGGGGAGCAAATGGCAAAATTGCTGTTTCGTCAATGCCGTAATAATGTCTGAGGTGATAATAAAGTACCCGAAGCGCATCGTTATGTCGGTGGATGTAACCACTTACAGCATGCACTGGACAGGCTGACAATAAGTGCATTAGTGTTTCGGGTTGCTGTCGACAAGCTCGACAAGCAGTATCAGGAATGTTAGAAAACTGGCTTCGGTATACCAACGTGTTTATCACCCCATCCTGGCATGCTAGTAGGAAACCCTCGGTCTCAGACTTGAGCTCAGCAGATTTCAAAAACCCAAACGTGAGCTTTCGAGATAGATTGAGTCTTTCTATGTTTCGGTAAAATACTCCGTGTTGCGGCCTATTAATGTGATCTTCTAAAAGCATCTGCTGTTCTGCTCTTTTAACTGCAGTTCTTACGGCTTTAGACTCAAGTCTTACAAGTGACTGGTCGTCGTTTGGATCTATTGCAAATCTGAGACCGAATTTTTCGCTGCTCGCTCCGCTGCCTTAAATAGAAACGCTCCAACATTAGCTGTTTCGTGTGCTCTTACTAGTTGCATCAGCGGATCAGTACTATTGGCAACTTGACAAGCAAGACTCAAAACCAGTCGATCGTGCATACACTCTAAGCTTAAAAGGCCACGACCTCCCTGGTGGCGTGGGAGGTAAATACGGGATGTTGATGAGCGCGGGTGGATGCTACGGTGAAGATGCATCATTTTTCGTGTGCTGACGTCCAGCTCGCGCAGTTCCTCTCGCGTCCATTTAAACCCCTCCAAAGAGTAAAGCAATACAGGCACTGCTAGCATGTTGGTAGCAAGGACCTTACTTTTTTCCGGATAGTTCGAATCCCAAATTCTCCGTAAACGTCGCCTGTAATTGCCTCTAAGCTCGGTCTTCACAGCTCTAACATCTTGAGTCCGGTTTTGGTCGATTCCTAAATATCGATAATTCTCGTTGTTTTGTAGAGAGCGAAGTAGCGAGCTATCAGCAAGCTGGTCAGCTTCTAAATCGTTTCCGAACCGGCCTTTATTTAGCTTAAGTTTTGCACACTTGTCGAAGCCGAACTCCATTCCAACATCTCTGGTGTATTCGTGAACCACTTTAAGAGACTGTTGTAGGTCTCGCTTGCTAGTTGCGTACAGTTTTAGGTCATCCATATAAAACAGATGGGTTACCTTATATTCACGTCTTCCCGGTGGTCCACAGCTGTATCCGCGTGCCTTTCGAAGAGACACGGATAAGGGGAGCAGTGAAATACAAAATAGCAAAGGACTGAGTGAGTCACCCTGAAATACGCCCCTTTTAAACGTTATGGGTTCGGTAATAATTTTTTGTGCTCCAGATGTTATAGAGAACCTTGATTTCCAAAGTGACATCAGTCGCTCAATGCATCGAATTAGGTTAAGAGGAACCTTAAGATATTTAAGCAAATGCAACAGTAATTCGTGAGATGTTGTGTCAAACGCTTTTTTGTAGTCAATCCATGCCATATTCAGGTTGCGTTTGTATTGGATTGAGTCTTGTGTAATGCATCTATCGATTAGGAGATTTTCTTGGCAACCATTGATTCCTCTTTTCCCTCCTCGCTGCTCCCCTACATCAGAGAGTATGGGATCAACTGCACTCAATGTTCTAGAATATAAAATTCTGGTGAAAGCCTTGTAGCAAGTATTGAGGCAAGTGATCGGTCTATAGTTTTTGGGTAGTTTTAAATCCCCCTTTTTGGTATCAATATGGTTCGGCCTTCAACAAACCACTCAGGAATTGGCGTGTCCCCGTTGAGCCAAGAATCAAAGATTCTGGCTAAATGTGGATGTGTACTGGGAAATTTCTTCCACCAGTAGTTGTTGATACCATCCGGACCAGGTGCAGAATAGTTTCTTACACCATCTAGGGCACTTTTCACCTCCTCCGGCGTGATTGGCACACTCTCATGCTGGTCAAGCTGCTTGTCCACACAATAGGCTCTAAAGTTAGTCAATGCTGGAGTATCTCGTTCTAATGGCTTTGAGACTTCGTAAACATCCTTCCAGAACTGTTCCACGACATTTGCTGATGGCGGATTTTCAATTGTTGGTTTTGAGTCTGCAAAAAAGCTAGAAGGCCTAGTTACAAATTTTTTTGTGTCTTTTCCCCCCTCTGCCTTTTTTTTTAAGCTGTTTTTTTAACCCCCAAAAGGGTCGTAGGGGGAAAAAAGCTGGATGTGAGAAGCCCCGTCTGTTAAGTTTTGGGGTTTTTTGGGGTTAGCTTTAAAGCTATTTTCCTCTTTTTTCCAGTGAAAATCTTTGGATGAAAATTTTAATACATTTTTGTATGTGATGCCTCTTGCCGCGTCAAATCTATTTTTTTGACTTTTTTCTGTATTCGGCGTTCGGTCCAAAAAGGTTTGGTGAAAGCTGTCTGAGCGGTTGTTAGGAATAAGTTGTTTCCAGCCTCATAAACAGCGTTTTTTTAAATGCCAAATATCTGTATGTTCAAAAAATTTTCCCAAAGTGCATTGTTCCTTGGGGAATTTTTTGGGCTTTTTAGGTCTTGATATTGATGTTTACAAGTCTTTCTTTAATTCATTATGGGGGTTTCCCCCGGGGCGTCTTGTTTATCATATCCCCCGCAGGCTGATCCTGTTCGGGAACCCTGGATGGGTTTTCCCGGTCTTGAGGTCCCTGTTGTTTTGGAGTTCTAACATAACCAGAGCGGTTAAGATCTACATAGTTTTCAAACCCTTTTGGAGAGATGACTGAATTCGGGGGTTTAGCACACCAGGCTCATTCGTCTCAGGGCCTCTAGCGGGGGGGTCGCTGAATTTTATGCATCCATCAGATCGCCCCCCAACTCTCCCCCCCTAAAACGTCCATGTCCATTCCCAAAAAGGTCGTTTAAGGGCCCCGCCCGTTGTCCCCCAACCCCCTGCCCCCCTACCCGAAGGGGGGGGAAAGGGGGCTTGCTCATCATTGCGTTTCGTGACAATGCGGATTCCTGACCCTGGGGGTTCACCCCCCAAGGGCTCGGGGGTTACCGGTAACATGGCTAACCCATTTAAGGCCCCCGTAAATTGCTGTTGGTACCCCCCCTTCAAAAACCTGGCAGTCCTCTTGCTTGGATTTTCGTTTGGGAGCACCAGGAACAATGTCAAACATTGTCCCCCCTGGAGACTTATTATTATTATTATTATTATTATTATTATTTTATTTTTTATTTTATTAATAATTATTATATTTATAGGGATTTAAATCAAAATGCTCTATTAATAAATCCCAAAAACTTTAAAAAAATAACTTAATTATTAAACTATGTAACAGCATTTAACGTTTTTTTTTTTCCAAGCCTACCTGACAAAATTGCCCAAAAACATATGTTTTTTTTTCAAATGCCACGGCCCCGGGTTTTTAATAATTTTATAAGTAATGCCTATTTTTTTTTTTTTTTTGAAATTGATTTAACAAATATTAAGTGGGGGTTCAAATTATTCACAAAAAAAAGCTCTTTTTAAAAAAAGCCCCAAAAAAACCCCTATTGTTCCATTTGAAAAAATTGGGTTATGTCTAGAAATAAAATTTTGGAATCTTTTTACCTTTTTTGGGGAAAAACATATAATACTCAGATAATTAAAACTATTTTTTTACCCCCCCTTTACTCAAAATGGGGTTTTTTAAAGAAGTCTGGCACTCTAGATTGAATTTTAAAAAAAAAATATTTTTTTTAAAAAAAAAAAGTCAAAAGTTGAAATTGGGGGGTCATTTATTTAAATGTCATTTTTTTTCAAATGGTAAAAAAAAAACAGGGTGTTCCATTTTTAAAAATTTTAAAAATAGAGGGCATTTCCGGGAAAACCGGGGAAAAAATCGAAACAATTGAAAACGTCATCAAATGCATTTTTTGGTCCTATATCGACACCCTTTTTATTTTTTCCCCCCCCTTTAAAAAAAAAAAAAATTAAAGGGGGAAAACCCCCTTTTTGGGAAAAACCCCGGGGGACAAAAAAAATTTTTCCTTGGCATTTTTTTTAAATTTCCGAACTTCTCTACCCTTTATTTTAATTAACTTGAGGTTTGCTCTTTTAAATTTCTTGTTGCTCAGTAAGCCAGTAAAATAAAACTAAGCTTTTTGTGTTTACCATTTTAAAGTAAATGAAAACAAGTTATGCAGTAAGACATACTCCTCATAAAAAAATATCAGCTAATTTTTATTATAAAAATAATGCTCTTATTTTTTGTTGTCTTTTTTTAATCAAAAACAGAAATGCACTATGTTAAATAATTTTCTGTAGGTAAAGAAACACAGATTGTTGCTATATTAAAAAAAGGGCCCGTTTTCCCCCTTTTTTTCTTGAATATTTCTCAAAAAGAAAATTTAAAAAAAATAAAATTTTTCAAGAACAAAACGTTTTTTAAAAATCACTAATTAAACTCTTATCATTGGTTACTGCTGTAACTTTTAAGACAGTCAATGTCGCTATATTAAATTTTGCAAGAATAGTATAAGAATAAGTAAAATAGCGGAATAGGAATCGCTATTTTACTTATAACCTAAGAGCCAGTGGCCGACTACCTATATGTATTTGACCAGACCTGGATTTTTACACAGTGAGTCCATCATACCTATCATATATGGAAAGGAGGCTTACTAAGCCCAGCGTGGCTGTCGCTTCTGGTAATCAGGAGGCGGCGCAAGTATCGAATTTTGACTAATTTTAAATGTATTTGACCACGTTTGCTATTTGGAAATTTAAAAATATATTACTATTATCATTAAAAAATAATAATGGCAGGCTATTATCGCGCGTCTAACATCGTGGCAGACAATTTTGAAAGTACCAAATAATAGGAAATTTTTAAAATAATTGACCAGGTCTACCAGGAATTTTTTTAAATAATTGACCATCTACCAGGAAATTTTTTAAAAAAATTTTTTCCCCCTCTACAGGTTTTTCTACGTAAGTTGGGGCATATGGGAAAGTTTTTTTTTTTTTAAATATCGCAGAAAAAATTTAAAAAAAAAAATTTTTTTAATGAAAAAAAAAAATTTATTTAAAGTTTTTAAAAATTTTTTCAGAAAAATTTTTCGATAGTGTCAAAAAAAAGGGTTTTTTTACCCTGGAAAAAAAAAAAATTTCTTTGATAAACCTCTATACGACGGTAAATTTTGACTCGGGTTGCATTTCGGGGCAACGAACTTTTTTTTTTTTTTTTTTCTAAATCAAAATAAAAAAAATTTTCCATATGCCCCATAACAAACTTTTTAATGAAAACCTGGTAAATTTTTTTAAATTTTTCATATTTTTTGGGTACCTTAAATTGTCTGCCAGATATTAGACCGCGGTATTAGTCTGCCATTATTTTTTTTAATAAAAAAGTAATATATTTTAAAATTTCCAAATGGCAGACGGTCAAATCTTTTAAAAATTTAATCAAATTTCGATACCTCCCCCCTGATCCCCAGAAGCGACAGCCCGCTGGGCAGTAATTCCCCTTCCATTTTGGTACTTTAAAAAAGGCTCACTGTGAAAAATCCAGGACTGATCAAATACATTAAAACCGGCCACTAGCTCTTGGCTATTAGTTTTTATATTTTTTACTACAAAAACTTTTCTAATGCTGAGATCAAGGGGAGCTGATTAAACCCCTATCAAAAAAAAAGAACTACAAAATATTAAAAAATTTAAAACGAAATAAAATTTTTTGAATTTAAAGAAAATTTTATTAATTTTCCCCATTAATATTGACTATTAATAAATCGATAATAAATAATACTTATTTAGTTTATCAAGAGTCACTAGTACAGTTGGTACTATATGTGTTTTATAAAAATTGTGAATCGTTCATTAAATAATATCTTTAGCTGTTACTTTTTTTTTTGAATAACTTTCTATTGTGTGTTATAGTTCAATAAATTGTAAAAATTTAAGTTTTAGTTTATTCTGTAATCCCTTCTACAATGCATTTTTCGGACTGATTCCAATTTTTCTGTTTCAGGTACTTTTAATTGTTTAAATTAATTATCTGTAGCTAAGGTTTTTACATGCTAGCTGTATACTTATTTTCGTAATAATAGAAAACAAAGTATGTTTTTTAGCAATAATTGAACAGATCGCTAAAAACATATACCAATGTGAAAAAGCTACAATTAACGAATTAAAACATATATCTTTTTGGCACTTTACAAATAGATTACATTTAAAAAAATATATTAATAAAGTTTAGGTACTTTGCTCTAAAATACCTAAAATCGAATTTTTGGGATTAATAAAAATAAAAAACTTGCTGTAGGTTATTCCGTTATTGGCTCCTCTCCTTAAAACTGCAAATTAAGAAATATAAACACCTGGGAATGAAGTGGTTGGACCATGGAAAGCCATCATAACAAATAAACAGTTATTATTCTTTTATTTACTGGATAAATAAAACAAACAAATTATTAAGAAACACTTTGTTTTATAGTGAAGCTTATAATTTTTTTTTATTGCAGAGTTAATCATTATTTATTAAATTTAAGATTTACCTAATTCTTCCAAATAGCCTGGGAAGGAACAGGGCACCAAACAAGGCCGATATAATCAATCAGTCGTTTAAGTTAAAACTGATGTTCTGACAGTCAATATTTCGTTTTACTTAAACTACACAAAAAAATATTTTATTAATATCAAACATTAAATTCTAACATTAACATATTTACTTAAAAAATACTGTTAACTTGAACACTATAGTAAAACTAAAATTAGTATTAGTGAAAATGTTTTAAAAATAATTTTAAGAGGTATTATATTGATAACGAATAAATCTTTAATAGCTTTTATGACGAAATAATGAAAATATTAAATCGACCAAAATGGCCTTCTTGTGGGTTCGACTTTGTAAGACCAAAATGTTCCTAAAAAAAGCCAAATAATAAAAAATACTTATTATTGATGACAACAATTGTCTTATTTAACAAAACTTTAAATAAAATTATTAAAAGTTGGATTTTAAGTAAGATTATTAAGAACATAATAATATGCATTATTTTACTTCTCTCGATACGTATTTATAACTAAAAACCAAATTTTAATATTCTTGGAAATTCTGGATTTTCTAATCAGGCCATTGTGTCCTAGCAAGGCCCATTGTAAATTTCTTGATAGGCCTTGCAAGGAACCATTGGCTTTCCTAGAAACACTGCCGTTCTTTTAACTACAATATCAAAAAAGTATTTTTTTCCTTAGTACCATAGCAAATCTTTATAGGTATATCATTTCAGAGAAAAAAATAAAAAAATAATACTTTATTTACTTAAAAACTTACGTTTTTCTGTGAGCGCGTATAAAAATTATAACCACGACGTCCGCAGTCGACAAAGCGAGGGGCCGTATTGACAAATTAGCAGCGCGAATGACTCGCCGCCACGTATGTGTTCTTGAATTTGATCAGTGGTCCACCCATCTTATGTTTGATGCCCCGCTAAGTTGTAAAAAGCGTCAGTTGAAGTTTTAACTAAAACAGCCGGGTGGCTTAATTATCTACTAAAAGACCAAACACTGTAAAAATAAGGTGTTTTAATTTTAAAATGGAGATGCGAATCTAGATGGGGTGTATTTAATAAAGAATACGAACATCATTTGGTTAGGTTTTCTTATAATAGCGGCTGGTGAAATGCTTTCCTGGTAGAACAAACTTTGTTGAAATATTTTGTTTTGTTTTTTCGTAAAATTTTTTTATTGTTTTAAATATTATTGATCGTCCATTTTAAACATAAAGTTGTTCTTACATTTGCCACAGCAAAGTTAATACTTATTATTGATTGGTTAAGCAAACCAAAGTTTAGCTAAAGTCGCCAATATCTAAAAAATATGATCAGCTTACAAACCTTTGCATAAAATTTTAAAGATATTAATTTCTAGCGATTTTACTTATTCGGCAAAGGACAACTAGATTCTGTCTCCATCGTGTTACATCCCGTACAGAAATATGTCATCCTAGAATATTTACTTCCTAGTAGGATTCTAAATGGAAAGGATAAACAAATCATGAAATTTGCATACATTAAAGCGGAAATAGTAGACATGTGAAATAAGTTAGTTTAATCATAGTCGATCTTAAATAAAATACAGTTAAAAAAAAAACTTAAAAAACACGTTTTTATAGTCAATAAAACGTAAAAGTAAGCAATAATTTAATTATAGTAAAAAATTAGAGTTATTATGACAATATAGTAAATTGCATAACACGCTTTTTTACTATGTAGTCAAATCATTATAGCAAAAGGTTTGTTTTAAACGTTTTTCCGGATTTATCGGTGAAAAATGGTGAGATCGGGATTCTGTAGGTTTTTTTTCATTAATGTTACCAGATATCTGACTGCGTCATGACTTCCGGAATAACCCGTAGATTAGTAAAATCAAAAATCCAAAATTTTTTTTTACGTAATTTTTTAAAACAATAATTTTTAAAAATGGGCCTTTTTTTCGTTTTTTATTAATAAAACAAAAAGTACTGGCTATATCACTTTACTCATACAAGACCCTTTGAAGAGAATTCAAAAACCTACGAAATGGTTTTTGAAAAATTCAGATCCGACCATTTTTCACCGAGAAAAGCCGGAAAAACGCTTAAAACAGACCTTTTTTTCAAAAATTTGTATCTCCGTTACTTTTTAATATTAAGAGCTGATTTTTTTGGGAAATGATATTCAATAACATATACTTTTAGCTGCCGAACGATGAACATTGTCGCATTAATAGTTTTTATTCAATAGCACCATAAACAAATTAGGCCCTTATCTTGCAAGCGCCGTAAATATTAGGCAAATGGTCCGATTTAAATTTTTAAAACGGCTTTTTAAAGTTGAGATTTAAAGTTAAAAATTATATATTATATATATCTCTCATTTTCATATAGGTTTGGAAAACATGATTAAAAATACTTATGAACCTAGCGCGTCCAGCGGAAATTCGCGACTTAAGACGTACTGAGTCGACCGTGGAGGGGGCACCCAGCAGCGAATACGCAGCCCGTCTCTCGCTTCTCTTTCGCTGCTGGGTGCAAAGTAACGGAGACACAAATTTAAAAAAAAAGGCCTGTTCTAAGCGTTTTTCTGGCTTTTCTCGGTGAAAAATGGTCAGATCGGGATTTTTCAACAACCATTTTGTGAGTTTTTGAATTCTTTACAAACGATCTTTTATGAGTAAAGTGATATGGGGGGTACTTTTTGTTATATTTAAAAAAAAAACGATACAAAGGCCTTTTTGTAATAATAACTTTTTTAAAAAATTACCTAAAGAAGAAATTGATTGGATTTTTTATTTTAGTAATTTACAGGTTATTCTGGAAGTCATGGAGAAGTGAGATATCTGTAAACATTAATTAAAAAAAAAAAAATATAATGATTGGACTATATGATTGAATTATTTTTTACTTTTTAGGTCGGTTTGTTATAAAAGCATATTTTTTTGTTTTTTTTTAATCTACAATTTATTTTCTTATTTTTTAGTCACAAAACAACATCAAAATTGGCGAACGGGCAAGTGTTGTCAATTTGCGACGATGCTATTTTATTTTTTTTTATTTTGTTGATCCTAGTCACGGCATTAAAACTAAGTTATGAAATATTTATATTGTCATCGGCTCTTGACCCCTATACAAGTTAATCAGACTTTGTAAATTGGGAAAATTAATTGATAGATTCCTTACATAAATACATAAGGTGAAGCAAAAAAGGTGGAAAAAAATAATTTTTAAAACTCGTTAAATACCCTATGTCAAGGTAAATTTAAAATAGGCAATGGAGGATTAAAAGAAAATGGTACGAATATAATATTTGAATATAAGTGGATCCTTCAAATAAAAAATTTAAATTAAACACCTTCTTTTTTGTTATTTTTCAAATTTTGAAACAACAATTTTCAGTTTATTTTTAATTCCAATGATTTTTTTTAATGTCAATTGGGAATACGAAACTCAGCGTAAATAATTTATTTGGAGGTGACATTGGTCTATTAATTGATCACACACGTAGGTGTATAGGCACGAATTATTATGGTCAATTAGTCTTTTAATTTACAGGATGACTATATTGGGCTGGATATTATATTTGAAAAACAATAATAGGCGAATAGTTATATCGGGTGAGTCTTATACCGACTTTATTTCTTTTTTTTGTTATTTATTAATTTATTTTAATGCACCTAAGTGTACATTTTATTTCTTAATAAAATAACCCGGTTTATAAGCGGAGATTCTATAAAAACTAAAAGAGACGTTATATGATTCTAAAAGCTAGATTAAATTTAAAAAAATGAAAATGTGAATACTGTAAAAGTCATAACAAAAATATGCATTTAGCTCAGCTTTGG
Organism: Listronotus oregonensis; assembly: GCA_019359885.1. Classification (NCBI taxonomy): domain Eukaryota; kingdom Metazoa; phylum Arthropoda; class Insecta; order Coleoptera; family Curculionidae; genus Listronotus; species Listronotus oregonensis. The sequence continues at coordinate 106,646 of JAHBCN010003670.1, read as the reverse complement.
AAACTGGACCACTGTAGTTTGACAAAAGACAAGGCTTGTTCTTTTTTAATTAAATTAAATTGATTTATGTTAAGTATAGAAAAATGTTCGTATTTATTTCATTTCAACATAGCTTTAACAGAAACGCAATTTTTCAATTTTTTCCTGTATCTCCTGTTTTAGTATTATAACAAACTATTTTAAGATGATGTTACATCTTATTCAAAAAAAAAATATCATCGCAAGGAATATTTTAGCCTTAGTGGTATTGAAAAAGAAATATATGTTTTATTACCAATGAATTTTCAAATTTAAAAAAAAATGCGAATTTCCTTTAGCTCCGAAAAATAACTCTAAATAAACTTTTAAAATCCTAAATTTTATAAGAAAACTTTTTATTGCTCATATCTAGATATTACCGTCTAATGATGATCACTTTAATAAAGAAAAGTTTTCTTTTTCTTGCAGGTTATTGTTGGTTTTTTCCAATAGGCTTGCTGGGGATGTCGATATTTCTTTACTTTCTTTTTTATTTTTATTTATTTTAAAAGCATTATTTTAATTACTCTCTTTACAGTATATAACATCCGAGCAACTTAAAAATGAAGACAACTTAAAATGCTTTCTTAAAGTTGTGATGTAATATGAAAATATTTTAAAATGTATTTGTATAATTATCTGGAAAATAAAAACCTAGGGACACCTATTTTCAGTAAAAACTGAATATTTAATATCTTAAATAAAACGATATTTGGCATTTTAACAAGATAAAATAGATCATTTTATTAAAACTTTTATATGTTGGTAGGTTAAACAATCCGATTCTCCTAACTTTTTCGGTACCAGGATTCTTAGATGCTTTTAAAATGCTACCAAAAGCCTTTTTTTTGTAAAGAATGGTAGTGATGGTGAAGAAGTTGCATATATTTTTTTCTAACCCCGTATAAAAAAAAGTCGATCATCTTAGATTCGTGCAGCCGGTCGAATTGATCTACTGGTTCCTAATAAATTCTTACCATATTATGGTTTGGATAATTTGTGATAATGATCAAATAAGGAACAAGGGCGCCATCTTGTTAAAATAATAGATTTGGGGTATGTTTTAAATTATTTAAGTAATATTCTATTTGGTTCCAAAGTAATTTTAAGTACATTTTAGTGGTTTATAAAAGAAAATTGGTCCAATGCTGTTAAGTGCTAATATAACTAGCAAAATTTTCAGTCGCAAACGTTTTTAGAAAGCACTTTTTCTTACTATGCACTGAATTTATTTAGTCCAGTAATAAGTACTATTCTATTAAACATTCCTATATTTGTAAATCTGAATTTGCCCGAGAAAATAATCTTATGACCAAAACCTGAATTTTGGTTGTAAATATTCAAAAACTAGTTGCAATAATTAAGTGGCCTTCATTAGTTATATTTATAGAGATATTTGTATACTTGACATTTCAATGACTTTTTTTTATTATTATTATTTTCTTGCATTCTCGTGCAAAATGTCACCATATTTACTTATCTCGACGAACAAAAGCAGTGCGGACATAGGTATTCATGGTTCCATTTTCATCAACATAAACTTTAATATTTTTATTTTTGGATTATTGAATAGACCAACGTAAGTGTAAATAAGGTGGTGAATTACGATCGGAAAACTGCTCTTTCCAGAGATTCGCCATAAATAAGAAGAATATCAGTAGGTATTGGGTCGTATGAGCCTGGGAACTTTTTTTCCTTTGATAAAAGCCGCCAACCCTTTGATACAAGCCGCTTTCCTTTGATAAAAGCCGCCAACCCTTTGTTAAAAGCCGCTTTTGTTCGTGGAATTTTTCCCACGCTCCCATGCCATCAGGGTCTTATGTCACGGGTATTTTCTTAAATTAAATTCTTTCCCGCTACCATATCATCAGGGTCTTACGTCACGTGTATTTTCTTGAATATTGATTTTTCCACTGTACCATACCATCAGGGTCTTACGTCA